>UCOH01012470.1:0-153237 GCA_900474275.1 Synergus japonicus | reverse complement strand
AGATATTATATCTAAATATCTAGATAGTTATAATAAAAGGAGTGTCTCAATTTTTAATTCATAAAATTTCAATTATATGGTTGCCAGTTACTTTAGAGGGATGAATTTTCGATCAGGAATGGATTCTAGAATTGAAAAATCTACCTTGTTACATTATTATCAAACATGAAAACTTTAGTGAATTTTTATAACGAGCGAGGAATATCAACGGAACATCGAGCAAGTTATGCATGCATTTTCTCTTCTACCTCGGATATTGATCTCTCCACTAAGCTTATAATATGAACATTACACGCATATACACGCTTCATGTATTCGATTATTATTCCTAGGCTCGCATGTTACCTACGTCAAATATACTGAGAAAAATGGATGATTAAAAATTTAACATTTTCAATGTTTAAATAGGGACATCATCTAAGAATCTAAAAAATCGTTTCTAATTTAAAAAAATGTATTAACGGTTTGGAAAGGAGATTTGAGAGTTCATTGGTCAGTTTCGAAGAGAAGAGTGCGACGTTCCATGAATTCCTTAGACAAGGGATTGGCTTTTTGTGAAATCTCGAAAAAAGAAGCGTCGCTTCCTTGCCAAATAAATCGACTTCCCAAGATGGCCGATAGTAGATATCGCGGCTCCTACGCCGAAGAAATTTATCCGTGCTCGCACCTTCGCGAAGAGTCCCTTTTAATCCTCTTTTTTGCACTCCTCCTAGTCTCTCTTTCTCGTTCTCGGGAGCCTCCTCTCTTTTCAGCTTTGAATCCTCTCCTTCTTTCCTTCAGCCACACGAGTAGTTTAATTGGCCGAACATTCGAGGAATAATGATCCTGAGTCGATACCAACCAGGAGCTGATTCTGATTGGTTGTGGACTGTCACGAAGTCAAATTTCTCCCTGCTCGTTTATTTCACTTACGGAATTCTTCGAATTATTATATTCCCGACTTTTATCTCTGTTTTATTTTAATATGCTAATTATATTTATCATCATATACTTTAATATACTCATTCATTGAATACTTCGAATTTTAATTGATTTTAGACTACCCAAGCTTAAAATTAGGAAATTTTTTGATAAAATAATTTCTCACGGACAGGAGGGTATTGGCAGTTCATCGACACAAGAATTAACTATATAGAGACTGAATTAAGTTTAGGATGCACTTTAACCGTCTGCTCTTCATATAGAGAGTGTCCCACCCCCAGTTTATGGCCCTTATAACCCTTAATCCCTTAGCGGTTGATTCGCGAATTTTTTTCCCTCTTTTAATTGCCGATAATTTATATGGGAAATATTAGATTCGTGCGAAACCGTATTAAAAATGCTTCGCCTGCGCGATGTACGGAGGGTCCACAATAAGGCCCCTCGGATGCTGATACGTGGCTGGTGGTGTGCGGATGCACGCGTCTACATACGAGCTCGATGGATCACGGATCTCGAGGCCGATCGAAGCCCTGTAATTATTGCCAAATATGAAAAGCGAGACGTATAAGATTAATTCTTGCGCGAGATTGATGTCAGGGATCGAGAGGGGCTTTCTTGTGCTTATGTGCATCGTCCAAGGGGTAGAACGTGGAACCCGCCGTCGATCGATTCCGCCTCTCTTAACGAGATTCCATCCTTTCCGTCATTCAAATTAAGAATAATAATATGCCAATAATGCGCCTAATTACGGGTGTCGAACCGCTCGATGCGCCGAAAGGAAATCGATCGACCTATTTGCACTTTGAGAGCTACGAAAAACGAGTCTAGTGCACCACCTCCGCACACCAAGATCCTTCATTCAGGACTCAGGCTATTATCCTCGTATAATCAAGTCAGCTGAGACCTTGAAAGCAGGCTTTAATTCCAATTTTTTCCTCGCTATCAGCCGATAACTTTTCTATCTATCAAAAATCAAGGAAGGTATCATGTTCCATGATGATAATTTATTGATATTTTGAACAGCGTTGCAATAAAACCTTGAAGTACCGACAAATTAAATTCAAAGTTAGAAGAGGAGCCGAGTAATTTCGCAATGCACATTTTCCCGACGCTTTCAATCTTTTAAGGACGCGATAAGAGGTGTATCTCTGAGGGCATCGATGTTCAAACTTTGCTAACTAGATGCTCTCCATCGGTGGACCTAAAAAATGCACTTTTATCTCTCTCACTTGTTATTTTCACTCTCTCGTTGCGGGCCTCCTCCCTTCTCGTTTTCTCGCTGGCGGGACCCGGGGCCCGGGAGAGATTAAAAAGTTAATGGGGGGCGGGCTGTGGGGGCGTGCAAGTGTACGTGGTGCCGGGATTTATGTCTGCACCACTGAGATATCGTTCCAACGAACGCCAATAGGCATTATACTATTCTAAATCTCTCACCGTACCCCAAAGAGAGAAAGGGCTAAGGAGACAGAAAGAGGGAGAAGAAAGGAGTCAGTTCCTTTCCCGCCTTTCGCGATTCGAGTTCACAAACAGATTCGTAACAACCCACCTTTCCAGTCTTCTGGTCGTGATGAATTAACGATCTTCGATCGATTAAATCGATTGTTAGCTACGAAATTTAATAAGAATATCGTCAGTCTACCGAATTTTGTTGCGAGTTACATTCAAGTGGGTAAAGTTTAAATTGTTCGCATCGAAACAAAAGAAGATGCAAATCGGGGCACACAGAAAATCCTAGTTAGGATTGTTCTGTGGTACCAAAATATATAATGCCAAAAAGAAGAAAAAGAAAAGCTACCAAAAGATTGTAATATAAATCCAAACTGGAATTCTCAAATGGTGCATGATAAAACTTCCGGATCGACATCTCGAGCAAAAGACAACGAGATGGTCGGTGCCTTAATTTACAAGAGCGATCGCGATGCCGGAGATAAGTCCCGCGTTGGGATATAATTTAGCGGTAGTCCGGCTCTACGATCTCCAATCAACCACTTAGCCGACGATGTATTTACGAGGTGTTCTGTAATTTTCTCTAATTCGACGCGACTCTCACCTTCCCCTCCCATCAGTCCATCTCTCTCTCTCTCACTTATGCAAAATTACCTATATTTTCTCTCCCTTCCTCAGAATAGTTAGGGTTGATGCACACGCACTGGGCACACTTATGCTAATGCGACTCTATTACAGCTCTTACAAGACAAAGAGGGACTGCTATACTCAGAGAAAAGAAAGAAAGGGGTAGCAGATTATAGTTTACTGAAGCTCATACTTCATGGATCCGATTTGTCTTCTTTCCTTTCCTTTCCGGCCTACCCGGAATGATTTAGCGATGGCAGTCGATCTTCATTTGTCGATCCCTCGATCATGGCCCTCAGGATCGACGACCTCCATCTTCTGGTGTATAAGTCGGTTCTCCAATAGTCGCCCTCAGGGCTTTTCCGGTTTTTCACCCATGGATTGATCCGGATTTTATTCATTTGAATTAGCCCCTAAGTTCATTATATCGCTTTTGTTTTTATTCTTTAAACTCTTATCGAATTTTCGCGGTTTATCAATAATTCTTGGAATGATATCAGGGTGTCTACTGACTCAACCGATTCAAATTCCAGGCGTTTTCCTGATTTTTCAAGGCTAACTCCCTGATTTTCCAGGAAAGTAAAAACACACTTTAATGCTACATCATACGTTTACTATTATTAAGTTAACATATTAAATCAACAAATTCGACATATTATAGAGTTTTCCAGTGGGTAAAAAGACATTGACATCCTGAGGACGTCCTTTTGGACGTGAGACGTCTTTAGGACATCAATTGGACTGTCATAGACGTCCTAAGGATGTCTTTAGGACGTCTTCAGGATGATAATGTCTTTTTGCCAACTGGATTATTATATATTATTTATCTATATAACACTTTTACTCTTTTTAAAAATAAACTTAGGCAGGGTGGCCATAAGACTTCATTTTTCAAATTCCCTGACTTTTCTCTAACTTTCAGACACTTTGACTTTAGATATTTTTAAATTCAAAATCACTTCACAACATTTAATATTCGTAAAAATCTCTCAAATTTGCAACTTTTGAAATCTCTTAAAGTTCATTGAAAGTTCTTGAAATTCCATGAAATCCTTTACCATTATTATACAAAATCTTTTACAAATCATAAAAGTCTAGTGACATTCTGTAAAATTCTCTAATGTGCATTAAAATCTCTAAAGAAAAACTCTTGAAATAAAAGATCTCACAAAATCTTTTAAAAATCAAAACTGACTTGAAATTTTTTTAATTCTATGAGGACTATTAAAATTCCTTAAAATAATTTTTAAAATGTAAAAATTACATGCAATTTTTACAAACATTAAAAACTTTTCACAAAAAACTTTAAAATCCCTTAAAATACGTAAAAATCTTTCATAATTTTTGAAAACTTTTCCCCTAAAATTCTATAAAATCTTTTATCAATCACAAAAATTTTGTGAAATCGTTTAAAATTCCATGAGGAACATTTAAATTCTTTAAAATCACTTTAAAATAATAAAAATTTCTTAAAATTCTTATAAGTTTCCTAAAATCCTTTATACACTGAGAAAAATGTCTGGTATGGACAACAAAACTTTTGGTTGTTATAGAAACAACAAAAATTATTTGGTTGCTTGGTTGTTTCCATAGCAACCAAAAGTTTTGTTGTCCGTACCAGACATTTTTCTCAGTGTAACTCCACGTAAAAACTTTAAAATCCCTTAAAATACGTAAAAAATCTTTTAAAATTTTCGAAAACTTTTCAAAATTCCCTAAAATTCCACAAAAACTTCAAAAATCTCATGAAATCATTTAAGATTCCACGAGGAACATTAAAATCCCTTAAAATCACTTTGAACAATCAAAATTTCTTTAAATTTTTACAAGCTTTTTAAAGTCCTTTAAAATTCCTTAGAATTCCTTACAAATTCTTTGAATTCCCTAATCTTTCTTAATAATCTCTTAAAATCCTTTATAATTATTGAAAATGTCTTGAAATCATTAAAAACCTAGAGAATCTCGGAGAATACCTGGAAATTATTTATACTCCTTCGAAATCTTTGGATAGTTTCTAAAATTTGTTATATGAATTGTAAAAGACACCCTGTTAATTATATTACTTAATTATATTACTATATGAGATTGACCACTCTCTAAAATTGAATCAGTCAAATTCCTCTGATTTTCAGTGACTCTTTTCTCACGATTTTAATCAGTGAAAATTCACTGAGAATTAGTCAAAAGTCACTGAAATTTTCAATAGTCGTCACTAAACTACTAAAAATTTCAGTGACTTTTCACTGATTTCCAGTAGATTTTTCACTAATGAAAATCGTGAGAAAAGAGTCACTGAAAATCAGTGGAATTTGACTGGTAATTAGTTAAATTTCACTGATTCAAGTTTAGAGAGCAAATAGTTTTAATGTAATAACCGAGTTGGTAATATATTAATATTATTACAAGCTTCTCAATCCTCATCCCACATACGAGCTGATTAACCTCTGGTGGCGTTGTATGCCCTGGCGATATGTGCGTCCGATTTCTCGCACCCACCTACCTGTAATCTGATTAGAAGAAATTTCCAAAGCCGATATAGGTATATTCAGAGGTGGATACCTTAGGCTAACATAAACATTATGATCAGAACAACATAAATATCGCATTGGCCGCGAGTCAACGTTCGCGTCGCGGATTCGTCGCACTTGGGGCGAGCATGAGGCCGCGTTTCCACGCCGCTGAAGCGCGCTTAGCTGCCCAAGCGGCGTTTTAATATAATATTATTGGCTATTGATAAATTGTCGATAATGATGGGTTAGTCCAATGTGCGAGGGAGGGAACCAGGGCTCTCCTCTACCCTTCCTCCAGCTCTTCTTTCCTTCTTTCTCACACCTCTTTTCAATATCTTTTTACCTTTCTTTCTCTCTTGTCATTTTCTTTTTGTCTTCCTTCTTCTTTCTATCGATCTCTCTCTGATTTTCTCATAAATCTTACCTCCTTCTCTCTCGTCGCTTCCTTTTCCTTCCTTCGAGATCCTCGCGGGCTCAAACGAAATTCTTGTTAAAGTCTCGATCCCTGCTGGATCGAAGAGGGTTTGCATTTACGATCATCGTATCCTCGTGAACAAAAGAGATCGGAAGGAAGGATGCTTAAAACAGGATCTCGATAAAGCGATCTCACGTTCCTCCGTGAAGTCTGGTCTGATCTGACGATCCTGCGACGATCCTTTGATCAACGAGCCTTGATAACAAAGTGACGAGAGTTGCGCGAATATAACGCGGTTGTTCTGCGGCTCAGCTTTATTTTGTCGAGGGAATATATCTTCCCACGTGGAAATTCTTGTACTTTAAATTGTTCCTTTGTCAAGACTTTATGTTATTTTAGGGGTTTGGAATTCAGTAGATTTCCTTGTTATAATCAGTTTCAAAACTCAATTTCATTACCATTTTATGTTAAAAGAAACAAATTTCGATTCCTTCCTTAAAAGATTTCATCAGTTTGGATAAGGGGTAAATTACGGGGTTGGTTAAAAGCAATTCGTGGGAGCGAGGTCGATAAAAAAATGAGCCTGTTAACTGTCGTTGTCACGCCTCGACAGTTTTTTCAACGATTATGATATTTACCAGTCCTATAAGCCGCGAACGTAAAAAGGGTGAACTATGGAGATGAGTTTCCATTTTAAGTGAGTTCCGGTATGCGGTGATGCGATTTTCCCGTTTAATGTTCATCTTCTGATCTCATATACCTATATTTACGTAAAAGTCTTCAGCAAAGTATCTGCTATTATTATTACTATCCTCTTCGATCGAAAACACACATTTTGCCATTTTCTATCAATCAGAAAAATTCCCAAAAATTCACTTTTCAAGAATCACGTCAAGTTCAATGATGTTGAATATAAAATTATTTTTTCTACACTATTTGGGATATTTTCTGGGTATGAAAATATAGGACTGTTATTTTGAATCTAAATTGAAATAACTATTTTAATAATGTCAAGGAAAAACATTGAGATAAGTCATGAGAAAAATAGTTCTATGTGGTAAGTAAAGTAGGTGGTAACTCGAGGGTAGCAGCGCGGTTCGAGGAGTAAGGGTTGAGACACGAGTAACCATCTGGGGGTACGTGACGGGGGTAAGTTATGACTTAACGAGGAGTTAGCGTGAGCCTACCATTGGACAAGCCTCATGGAAGCTCACCGACTTCGGGTTCAAATGGCTCGCTCTGATTCTCCAAGTTCGCGATTCTCCACCGAACCCGTTAATTGGTCGAGCACGCCGGAATAACTTAAGAAGAATTATTATTACTGATCCACCAGATAGTGCAAGTTCGCTCATACGTTCTGCCTCTAATTATTTGGTAAATTACAGCCGAGAAACAATTACGATATTGTCCAGTAAATTTATTCTGTTGCATCCAAACCACCATTTCAGTGTAATTAACAAGTCTAAGGGCTCAAGTTTAGATCTCGTATTCTGATTCGAAAAGAGAATTAAAATCTTGATAATATTTCGAAATTTTAGATTCAATTAATTATATTCAACTTATGATGAACTTTGCCGAAGTCAATATTTAAATAATGGGAATCTTATTGTACATTATATTTTCTGCTGATCATTAAACGGCTTTCGCGAAAAGAAAGCAGAAGGAAAATAATTATTTTCTTCAGAATAATGTTGCTATTGAAATTACTATTGTTGAAGCGTTTTTTTCTTCCCATTGTTGTTGGCTCACTCACGCCATAAATCTCGGACTGTTCACGGGATGTTAAATTTACGGTGATTCTATGGGGCCCCGGCAAATGTGAAGCGATGATGTGCATTTCACATGCACAAAGATATGAGGATGTATATATATATATATATATATATTCAAGTTTATACAAGTTCATATAAACGTGTAGCTAAAGAGCTATGCAAACTATGCGGCACCTTATGCACAACTCGTGGCACTTTGCCGAGCCGTAGCGCCGCTTAAATGCGAATTACATAATTATCCTTACGCATTGTTTAGTTTCCATTATTTCTACGACCCTATCATCACTTATATCTCCCTCTCTTTTCACGCATTGCAAACGCTTTGAGCCACACTTATGGAAATGTTCCATTTTACGACGAAGCAAATTCTACGAGAACCCTGCTTAGCGAGGCAAATACTTTATGATGCAAGTGGGTCGAAGGATCTCTCGGGAAAATTTTTTTCTTATTATTAATTGTTGGCCTCACTTCCGCTATATTGTTCGCGAGATCGATGCAAAGTATAATTGTAAACGTTTAGTTGTTTTGAAATATCGCAGTTTTATCTAATGATGAGTAATTTGCAGGGGGAATTTTCAGTTTAATTGGCGATGCTATTATAGTTGTGATATTTTTTTGGCATGTATCTTGGTGTGGTAAAAGGTATCCAATTCATTCAATTCTTTATAATGAATTTAATATTCATTATAATTAATAATTAATAATAATTAATATTCAATTATTTAATAAATTATGTTATCAAAATGCATGGGTGATTTTAATGTTCAGCAGCACGAATCTATTCACGTAAACTAATAATGACCAAAACCTGCATAATAATGAGATAAAATTACGAACTCGTCCCAATCACAACTGAATCGATTGCACTCTTGATATAAAACCTGTGGCGTTTGTTGATAATGAAGATTTAATTACGTCGCCATAATGAGATTTCGATTATCGCTTATCCTATCATACAACCAAATTTCAATTCCTAGATTGCATCGTGCGGCATATTAAAAAGAAAAGAGGATTTACATCACAAAAGAGATTTCTATCAATTGTCAGATAAAATGATTGCTCATTAAAGAGACTGTTGCATATAAATTTATGCGATTTTACTTAGATACTGATATTACAACATGACTATAAGACTCATAAGACATTTTTATTTAATTTGAAAAGTAGAAACAAAAGAAAATATATTTTTGTTTATATTTATAATTGATATCCGCTAAAATAATAATTCAGTTGTCTAAATAAATAATCATATCTCAAAATCCATGAATTATTATTCTGCAATAATAATTTATAATTCAGATGCAATCAATTTTAGTTTTACGTACATCTAGTCACTTATACATTCTAAAACTCTTTCTACCAGGATTTAAATTTCCCACTGATTGTAAATGGTAATTAATTAATTTCCTAATCACTGACGACATGTTTTAATTAGTAATTAGTAATTCCCTTAATAATGCATCGACTGTCAGTTTCAGTTTCGTTCCGACGGGTCGGCTTACATTCACCAACAAATTTAATGTGAGAAAATCCGCTCTGAGAAAACTGTATTGTTATCCTAATAAAACCTAGTTTTCTTAATGTGAACATTATTTGGAGATTTAATTGAATTTTACCTTGGATTTTATGACAATTGTGGGCTTGGGATTTTTAACTATGTTTTGAGTGGCCTTGGGACGATTTTTACAATCCAGTATTGAAAAGAAAAAAGAAAAGAATCGCGTAAAGTGCAAAACGTTCGTACCCTGCTAGGAGCCTACAAGAAGGAAAAGACACCGAAAAAAAAGGGAAACAAAAAAAGTGAGGAAGAGCCGTCGGATGAGAGTTTAGGGTTAGACCTTAAATCTTAAATCATCGGACCTTTGTTTGCCGGTTCACTATACGTGCGACTCTTCTTCCTCCGCAAAAAATGAACCACTTTATGGGGAACCGGCGCCAAGGGTTGGCAAAGACAGTGGCCGGGGAATCGAGGTCGACGTCACGCTTTTTAGAAAATAGGTAAAATGCACTTTCTTCCAAGACAGACACGAAAAAGAGGGAGAAAGTGGGAAGAGTCCAGCGACACGTTCAAAGGAACCGATTTCGGCTTCCTTTTTTTTTTAGAAAAAGCGGTGTTTAGTTAAATTATGGACCACAGGGTCAAACCTCAACGAATAAAGAACTCTTAGGGACTTTAAGTGTGTAATTAAAAAAGACAAATAATTCTATAGATCTAATGAGTCCCTTTTTGTAAAATTAGTGAATTTCAATTTTAAATATTAATTTCAATTTTAACTATTAATTTCAATTAGCTGAATTGCTTATTTAATTATTATCAATTTGAAGCTTTTAAGCTTATTGGCTTTATCTGAAGAATTATTTATAAACTCCCAATACTACGTTTCAAAGTTTTAAAAAATCCAATTTAATTTGGAATTGCTAATTTATTAAATTTTCATCAGAGAGAATGTATTATTTTAATTGACATTGGATCCTTTCTGAATACAATAATATTTATTAAATGAATTATAGCGAATGAATTAAAGGGCATTTGCAATCGATCTGTCCTACTTTTCTTTCACACGAAGATATAATTTCCTCGAGAGAAAAATAAATACGACGAATTTGCATAAAAACGTCACGACTGAACCTTTGTGAAATGTAATAGCAACAATAATGATAATTCAGAAGTTAACACGTGGAAAATGGTTGACTGATGGGGAAAAAGGTATAAGTTATAAGTTACAAGTTGAAAGAAGTAAGAAATGGCCACCTACGCCACAGAGGCACGCAACGATTAGGCTATCTCGGCGACTTTTCGAGATAAGCGTTCTGTTATCTGATGATAAATAGATAGGCCGTTTTGCCTCGCTAATGGACGCTTCTGTGCTCGATACCATCTGAGGTCGTTCGTTATCCAAAGTTGAATAATTATCTTTCCTGTGGACTAGAGATGCTGGAATGAGATACGATTCAAGAAATGACAGTTCTCGCAAAATCGAAGTTCCGCACTTGCTGGCGCTATCCTTTGAAATTTTACATCGACATGCATCGTTTAAAACCAATGCTACATATTTGGACTTTCAAAATGAATTATATTCATTTAAATTATATTGTTTTTTTACACTGGAGCGTAAAAAATATATTTCAATCATAAAAAGATTATTTTCTTTTCATATCAAAATAATAAAAGAATGAATTTCTTTAGCATTTTTACTAATCATCAGAAATTATCTCTAATAATCAGCAAATATGCTTTATACCAAAGCAATCAGTAAGCTTGGCACTCTTTCATTAAAAACTGCTTCAGATTTAGAGAGTAGATTAAGAAAAGATATTTTATCAATTTAATTGTCTGTAGCGCACGTATAATATACTTGTCTGGTTAAATAATAAAAATAGTTGATTCTAATACATTACAGTAGACCGAACGCGTAAAATGATGAGTGTTTAAAATATTAACACCAGTTTATTTTTACGTAAAGTAAAGTATAAGTTGAGCGTCATTTCTTGGCTCGCTTAATCGACTGACGATGGGGTTGGTAGGTCCAAGTGATCACGATTTAAGGTACGCACACGCACACCTGAAAAAGCATATGTACATGGATTGTTCCATATAATGAATAATTTAGGCTCGTGAAGGTTGGACGTTGCACGCTAACGCCAAGCAAACGCTAATGCCTGCTCAGATAAATTACCGATAAGCCAATGAGATAACCATCTAGATAACAAACCGTGCCACAACCAACACGCGATTTGACTACCTATAAGACAATCTAGTGCACACAACACCAGATAATTTCACGTCCTCTTGAGTAGAAACAGAATTATATATCGATTGTCACTTTATAACACAAACTATAGTTTTACGAGCGCAGTAATAAAAGAATGCGAAGTTAGAAAATAAAAACTATCGATGCTATTATTAAATTTATTCGAAATTAAAACAGGCTCTTTTATTTTTATTTGTCATCGATTGTTACATATTTTATAAAGTAAATTTAAAAAATAAAGAAAAAGACTATACACGTGACAATTTTCTTGTGTTCTTTTACCAAATGTAATCAAATGTTTTCAATTTTAAACCCCTTGCATCGTAAATAGCGGCGTAACTGCCAAATGCAGCCAGTGAATCGAGCTTTTCAACGGGAACAATCCGAATCGTGCCAACTATCGAAAAACAGTCGATAACGTCATGAACAGAGGATGTCACGTGCTGATTTCATCTTAAATTTTAAACGTCCACTCCGTCAACAATATCGAGATTTTTCATCAACAGATGATGTCTCTCAACTTCAAAATTATCTCCCATTTCAAACATAAGCAAAATAAATGAAATATAAAACGCAAGTAACCTTTGAACTAAATCTCTCTCTACTCTGTGATTATTGACCTAATAATTATAAATTTATCATTAAACCCTTTAAATTAAAATATATAAGTAAAAATATCATATAAAATCATTGTAACTGTAGTTTACAAATATATAATCTCTGAAAACTGAAAGTAAACCTGACTGTGTGTAAACTTATTAAACACAACGTTTATCGCCTTCCGCTTCCATGTTTGTTGAATATCCCCTTTCCCCAGAATATTATTAATACAGGAAAAGATTTTCGAAAACTTGTTCATATTTTATGTTGGTACCCGTCAATTTATGATCGTTCAGCACGCGGCCTGTCAATCCGGATTAATAATTGCAAGTCGATCGATGATACTGATCGACCGAGTATTAAATCGTCCCGTGTATCAAGAAAACGACCGATCACCGCCTCGTCCTCGTTTATCGCTCAATTTAATTGATTCGTTTGCCAGTAGAAGACCTTTTTTACGATTACATATACTACAGGTGATAAGATCTTCTCGATGAAAAGTTCATTTCGATTTGTCCCCACAAAAAATACATGTCAGTTGTTTCCTTCCTTTCATTCGATCGTTCAATTAACTGCAATGACTTCAGGAAAATTCATTTTGATTAAAATATGTCCCGTAAGCACAAACTTTCTATAAAAGAATATCTCACGGTATATTTTTTTTTCATTTATCATAAATTCGTTTTCTTCTAAAAAGGTGGTTTTCTTTTTAAATCCGATTGGAGCTTTCAAATTTTGCGCTTATGAATTAATTTATATATTTTAAAAGTTTAAAGGGATTTTTCATTCATACAATTTCTAAACGTAACAAGAAATATTTTTCATATTCTGTGAAGAAGCTAATCATATTTTGACATTTGTGGGAGGTCGGAGATACAAATATGATTTCTGCATTGAAGCGATGAAATTAATAGAGTTTCTGGCGATGCAGTCGCAATTCAACTTTTACAGAGAGAAGAGAGAAGAGAGAGATTCAAGATATATTTGAAAGTCGGGGTGACTCGAGTGAAGCAAAAGTGAGGGGTTGAGAGTAGGACATGTTTGAAAAGAGGCGGCAAGCTTGTCAATTAACAGCGGCAGCGGTTAATCTTTCGAGTATCCATTATGAACAAGAATGGAGTGAGTCCATGCGAAATGAAGTGCTATCAACCTCGTTCCATCTGACTGCATGCTACCTTCTCTCATTTCGAGCACCTACGACAGACGTCACTTCCTTTTCTTTTGCTCTGAATCGAATTTTCATAGTCGCGCCCAACAAATTCGTGATATGGTCACCTTCGAAAATAAATCCTTTTTTTCTCACAACTTCCCTCACAAAATTCACGAATTTAATTTATTAAGTAAAAAAGCTTCAGAAGATTCAAGATTTCTATTCTAAAAAGATGATTGAGTCGAAGTCGAAATATCGTAACGTCTATTCCGCACTCCTAATTCGTCGTGTAAGTATCGATAGTGATTTTCGACAATCGATATTTGTCGAATCGTAAATTCCGCGTGAATTGAAATTATGGAATTTTTTAAGATTTCATGGGAGATAATGGGATTTTAAATGTTATCATAGAATTTTAAAGAAATTCAAGAAATTTCTGGGAATTTTTAGAATTTTTCACGACTTTGATCAGATTTCAATCAAACTTCAAGGTACTTTTATGACTTTTAAAATATGTTTTTTGTGGGATTTAAATAAGGAATTTAAAACTTTATAGGGAATTTTATTAAGGAATTTCAAAAGCCTTTTATGATTCTTAAAATATTTGGTAGAATTTACAAAGATTTCGAAGGTTTTCGTCAAATTTTAAGGCTTTTCAAGAAATTTTTCGATTTTTAAAAGATATTGGAGAATTTTTATGGATTTGAGGGAGTTTTATGGGATTTATAATAATTTACTTAAAAGTATTTAAAGAGATTTTTCTGTTTTTAAAAGATTTTGTGAAATTTTAAAGGATTTCATGGAATTTGATAAGATTTCTAATGATTTTAAGGGATTTTAAATGTAAAGGAATTTTGAGAGATTTTCATGAATTTTAACGTGGATTTGAAAAGATTTATGATTTTGAAAATTTTCGTAGAATTTTAAGAGATTTCAAGATATTTCGTGAAATTTTAAAGGAATTCATGCAATTTTACGAAGTTTTAGAGAATATTAAGGGATTGTAAATATTTTTTTTTTAATTATGAGGATTTTAAAAAGTTGTTAAAGAATTTAAAAAGATTTTGACGAATTCTATGTAATATTTTTAAGGGTATAAAGAAAGTTTAAATGTCACCGTAAAATTTCAAGAATTTTTCTGGGAATTTTAAGAGATTTTAAAGTTTGTTATGGAATTTCAAAAGGTTTCTAGAAATTTTTAGAGATTTTCATGAATTTTAAAGTAGATTTCAGGAAAATTTATGAGCTTAAAAATTTTTCTGGAATTTTTAAGGATTTCATGGAATTGAAGATACTTCTAATACTTTTAATGGATTTTAAAGAATATAAAAGGGATTTGAATTATTATAATTGAATTTAAAAGAATCTCAAGAAGTTTCTGAAAATTTTAAGAGATTAGAGAAATAAAATATAATAAATTATATAATATTGAAAAAGAACGTAAATGCGCGCGTGGAGCGCGCGTTCGTTCTTGTAAAGGTAAAGTTAAAAGGTAAAGTTAAAAGGGTAAAGGTAAAGTTTCATTGAATAGAGAATTTTCAATAGAAGTGGATAAGCCACAGATAGAATTTGATTTCACGTAATTCCGTTCCTTTGATTTCTGGAGCCTACATGTTAATTAGACATTGAACAACTATTCTTTTTGATAAAAAAAGTTAAATCACTAAAAATGACAGTATATTACGATGGAAATGAGAAATTGTGGAATGAGGTATTATGATTTGATAAATGGTGTGCATGAAAGGAAATGATGGTTTAAGCGTAAGATGAAATGAAGACACGTAGGAAAACAGTTGTAGAATGTTGATGCGAGTGAAATAGGCGCTTTAACGCTCGTAAATACGAGGTACGAGCCGCTGATTGGCCGGTGCAAACGAGGGCCGCTGCCTTATTAAACTTTTATCAGTAATCTTCGCTGCCACGAGAGAATGCCGGTCTCTCGCCTCGGGTTTCTGCATTGCGTTTCGGCATCTCCGATTCCGATGTTCCAAATGAGCTTTTTATTTCGATTCGGTGCACGATTAAAGGTGAATGAGGCCGCGACGTGATCGCGTTTACCCCAGAGCGGGAGGGGCCCAAAGGCCATTAAAAAATTATATTCGCGTAAAAAAGTTTCTTTCACTCGCCAATATTCGCTCACGGATTTTATCACCAAGGTTTACTCTTAAACAGGAAGTTCGGATTTCAAATCATTGTCACTATTTTCACCTATATTCAAACAATAAAAAATCGTCTAAGTTGAAATAAGTTGATAATTTGTTTAAAAGTCCTCTGATTTACTTTTATTGTCCAAAAGGAAGCATTTTTCCCATGTCACAGCAAGGTTATCGTAACTGCCATTAATGTCGTCGCATACGGGAAACGTGCATGTGTGCATTTCGTTCTGCAACGAAACAGTGCAAATCACAGAGCGCGTACAGCGATGCATGTCATAATGAACGGCGGGCATACTTTTTGTTTTAATTCCGTGGAGCGGAAATATCAGCCATTTTGAATTTTCAATTTTCAACGCTCTAGTAAGCCTTCGCCGCCCTCGCCGACCCCTCGCCGAATGCAGACTCAAACACACTTACAAAAAAACACGCTCACTTACACAAATGCGTGGAATAAAGATCGCAAGTACATTTTTTGTAATTTGAGCGTGTCAGTGTGTGTGTATACGAGAAAGAGAGAGTGTTGAATTATTTTTCTTTTGTGTAAGACATCAAGTATATGTCGGCATCCACCGCCTTGTCGATTTTTAACTGTTGACTTTTGAACCGACTCATCCTCCATAGAGAACGTTTTCCGCGTCGACGATCGCGAATTACCTCGACCTCAGTTTAACGTTTTACAACCTAAATGTTCTCCAGTGCACGATGAAGAAATTTAGTATTTAGTGTTGTGATTTCAATGGAGGTCTGAATCAATTGGGATTTCTTACAATTAGTTTTGAATAAATATATTTCAAATTTATTCATGAATGAATAATGAATCATAAAGCAAGAACAAAGAAAAATGAAGAAGTTAATTTATGAAACAAAATGAATAGACATTGTGTTCTGTAAAATTTTACATGAATATGCAAACTGTAAAATGATGGATAAATGAGGATGTGAAGTTTTAGAAGATGTATTATCACTGGAATGGAACAGAGAACAGAAAATATCCCTGATCCTTTTTCACCCCCAACTCTTCAGTTTTTGTTTTGTAGTCACGACGACCTATCCCATCGGTTTCATTGGACGAAACCTTTCTTCTGTGCCTATCCGCTCTCGTCAGTGATTTTTGCACAATGTGCGCCCGACTGGGCTTTGTTTTAAAATTATCAACACGTCACACAATCGGGACCTGCCTCATACGTGGACACAAAGAATGCAGTTCTCTCTCTTTCTCTCTTTCACTCTTTGAAAAGCATCAGCAAGTTTCCCCTCAAAACCCTCCTGGTAGCATGTGTCTGTATGCTTCTGTTACTCTTTTACCAAACGTCGGATTTGCACGTACAGGGTGTCCGGTGATTTGTCCCACGTCGCATTATTAATACGTACTTATGCAAATTTGAAGTATTCACTATTTTGTCTAAACAAAGCTTGAAATTCAAATTTCTATTTGTTAGTGCTACGACTCACATTGTTAACTCAAAAAATTGAATGTCACCGTCAACAAAAAATGTGGGTTGATTATAAAGATAAAGTTGGTTTTTTTAGGACAATAATCAAAATTTCTTCTACAGCAACGAGTTTTCCGAGACAGTTTGACAGAAAGTATTAGTTTGATAAATTGAATATTTCAGTGGATAAGTTAAATTTTAAAAGGGAGAATTATAATATATTTTTTATGGGTTATCACCCCTTTTCAGAGTCACCTTGTATAGAGGGATCGGTAGCAGCCCCGATTCGTCGTTGCAGCGACACTACACAATCAGCAACAATCCCACACGAGAGCGCAATGGCCGTCCTGTTTTGCATGCGTATCTCCGGCTCAATAGGACTTTCCACTCGGTGGAATTGAAAAGCATTTTATGCAATGCGCGCCTGGGTATCAGGTACGACTACACCTACATATGTGTAGTTATTGCAAGTACAAGATTGGCCTGTGTGAGTTTGTGGATGTATATAATAGACCGGTACCCACCTGACCCATCTTTTTGTTCATTGATCAAATCAATTGAAAACATTGGGAGAATTGACAGGACCTCTCGATATTTCAACAAATTCAATACTAATTTGAAACAATTTGAGTTGGAAGGAAATTACCAATGAGAACTTTTATAACTTGGCCAGATGGAAAGGCACGTGCGTCAGGCATAAAGAAGAGCAAGAAATAAGAGTTTAAAGCCTTGGAGAAACTGTCTAATGAAGAGGATAAATGAAATATATTCTCTCAGCGAATTCGCAAAAGAAGAAATGAGGAGCTGGCAAGAAAGGTACAACCTACAAACGGCGATCATATAATGAGCAGAAAAATGTGAGCATTAGCAGGGTTATTAAGTATTTAAATACGGTTCCGGTGATCAGCTGCTGCTGATCCTATCCCACCACTTTTTTCCAGTAACAATTTCGAAGCTCGTGCACGCCGCGGGCTACCACGCGATCCCGTTGCGTTTAAACAGTAGAAACCGGAAACCAAAACGAAAAGAAATAAAAACCCTGCTTCTTGATTGTATCTAACAAGATCCTCGATCGATAATGTCTATCAAAGCTGATGCCCAAACGGTTAGACTCGTCAAATTATTGTTTATAGGCCAAGTTCAGTATGTTTTAAAGCCCAATTTTTTAATGGTTCACTCTTTGGGGTCAACTTTGAAAGTTTCTAAATGCGATCTAAAAATATTAAGATCAAGATAAAAGTGCGACGCTGACATATGCGTCTGCAATTTCAAATGAGCCACAGCTATACGAAAATGTCAATTTTTGACAAATTGCATGCTGCCAACTGTCGCGACGAAGCTTAATTTGAATACGAAATAACCGAGTCGCATCCAGTTTTCCTTGTAAACGTTTATTTACCAAGAAGATATATTGTAAAGTCCAGAAGTATTATGTTAAGTATGCGGTTGCATTGGCTTTGGACTCGTTGATTTTTCTGGCACCTGCCTCACCACGCACAACTATCACTCATTGATCGACAAGTTGTTAATACGTGACGTAATAATGAGCGAAGGACCAAGTAAAAAAAAGCAAAAAAAAAACGAAAGAACTTGTAAAAAAATAATACATACTTTTCGACGATAAGCAAACCCTGCAGCTCCACCCTTTGTGATCCGATAATCTTGTTGACTTTTCAGACACCTGCTCTGAAAGAGATCGTTATTTTTAAGAATCATATGCGAAGAAGACTGAATATTGATTTAAACTGCCAAAGACCGCAAGAAACTGATAAGATTCAACACTTTTATCGGGAATATGACATCATATCATTATTGCATCAGCAAAAATTGTGCAACTGTTACTTATACTTACTCATTTATTCATTTATTTAATTTTAAAGTCATTGTTCTGGAGATAAAGTATAATGGTTTGTGACACTGAGAATGTTACAATGGGAAGGCGTACGCTCGAATGGAACGATTGGAATCTGAAAGAACCATCGGAATTGGCAAATCTTGGTGGACTTTGGTGTTCAACCAATTTGTAAGGGTAAGTACCGGTGCATCGAATACGACGTGCTACGATATAATGTATACCAAGTGAATGTACTACCGTAACTACTATCTGCCACCGTATATCTAGCAGGGCAGATCCTTCTTCGCCCACAAAGAATATCTTATATATATGAACATAGGAATACATATATATATATATATATAACATGAAAAATTTAAGAATGCAGATGGAAAATTGACATTTAACGAGACATGAATCCTATCATCATCAGGAGGTATTATTTTCATCCACTCTTCCTTTATATTCAAGATAAACCAACAAAAACTTTAGCAAATTCAGGATTGGTCCAATCTTTGAAGAGAAAAGGGCAAATTGGAACCGTACGAAATTGATTTCATGTAATAAGTAGTCTTCCAACTATTTTTCTGATAATGATTAACATTAGAAAACAGTATCGCGTAACAAGTGCTCGAGAATAATTAAGATCTCATAGCAAACGATGAAACTTGGCGCGAATGAGAATAAGAATTAAGGACCGGTTACAAGTAGCGGCGCAGAAGTAGCTGCTGTCGAGAGTCCACCTAGCGTGTCCGACGTGTTTAAGCTGCCTGAAACGCGGGAAGGACCCCTGGAACGAGCTAATTATGAAATTATGATAATTTCCAAGCCAAGTCGTTCCGTGGCAGTTGCTTCACGACCCCAGTACACACTACACATGCCTTTAGCAACAAACTCGCAACATTTCACCTTCTCTCTCTCCCCCTGCATTTGTTACGAATACACTCTCACAAATTTAAAAAAAAATCAATTCTCGAAAGATTCTATAAACCGGTGAGCTCCCAGCTTCCTCAGCGGCATTTCTTATAAACCTTTGATGCTAAATTAGTGTCGTCTAAAGAAAAATGTCTGTAATAAAATTTATTTAGTTAGTTTGGGTAACTTATGATTCTCGTTAGATATTGGCATAAATAGGGATTTCCAGGTTGTGTAAAATAATTTTTGAGCGTCAATTACTTTGTGGGAAAAAAGGTTTAAACGAGGTTTGTGAATTAGGATTATTAGGATTGTTTCTGGTTGGGTGCAAACTTAACGTTGATAGTTGTAAAAAACCAAATCTTTCTCAGATTGATTGCATCTGAATTCGTAACTAACGTATCGGATATAAAAGTATCCCAAACATGTGTACTCTCTTAATCTGAATCAGCGATAAGTAGACCACTAATTCCAATCAGCGAAATTTGGCTGATAGAGACCATGACATTCACTGGTTTATCAGCGTATATTCGCTGATTGGAATTAGTGGTACACTTATCGCTGATTCAGATTAAGAGAGTAACTCTCTAAACTTGAATCAGTGAAATTTTACTCATTACGAGTCAAATTCCACTGATTTGAGTGACTCTTTTCTCACGATTTTAATCAGTGAAAAATCTACTGAAAATCAGTGAAAAGTTACTGAGATTTTTAGCATTTTAGTGAAGATGGCTGTAAATTTCAGTGACTTTTGACTGATTTTGAGTGAACTTTCACTGATTAAAATCGTGAGAAAAGAGTCACTGAAAATCAGTGGAATTTGACTGATTCAGTTTTAGAGAGAAGATAAATGCCTAACTAACATTTCTAACTAATTTTTCATCCAAACTCAGTGTCCCCCATAAAGTTGACCATAAGTAATCTACCTTCCACAAGTTGAATCCAAGTTTATTTAAACAAACTCGCATTCATCTAAAAATCATTCCAAAATATGTATCCAAATTCATAAATAGTGTCTCATCAAAAAAAGCATTTGAAATTAGCTGAACCCAACTTTAAATCTTCAAGTCTATTTTAGAAAATTTTCACATTGCATGCATCTAAATTCGTAACTCATATCGCAACGAAACTTCAGCATTCTAAACTTGTTATCTCCAACTCGAACCTCCTAATTGCTCGCATCCAAATTAAGTCTCTTAATCCAATTTGGATCGAGTTAAAACTGGATAAATACATCCAAACTTTCCCACTTTGTGTAATAATAAATTCTATATCGCTGTCGACAGATAACTGACAATTGAAAGTTAGTTGCTTGTCCAAAGGGGAGGGTTCGGGCGGGGGTGCTGTGGATTGAAGAGTTAGCTATATAGAGGGGCAGTTTTGCGAGCTGTGTGTGGGGCAGGGGGGGGCAAGAGGATAAGTTCGCGTGACCGACGGTCTCGGCTGGCTAGTTTCACCGCGCCATCCTGACTCTACACGGCCTCCACCTCTTCCTTCTCTACCTACAGTACCTCCTCCTCCACCTCCACCTCCACCTCCATCAACACCACCTCCGCGGTATTCCATTCCTCTTCCACGTGTCGGTGCATGGAGAGGAAGGTAAAACAGCCGTGGATGGAAAAAAGAAGAGTATGCTACGATGCGTGGCTTCGTGTCACGGGCGGTAGTTTCCATTGGCCGTTGCCTCAGCGTCGGCCTCTTCCCCCTGCCCCCCCCCCCTTCCCTACCACCCTATCCACCCACAAACCACCTCCTGCTGTCTCTCATTCTCATTCCCTTTATCGTTCTCATTCTCTCTATCTTTTCTACCTTTCTCCCTTTATTATCCTCTCCTCTTTTTCTCTTTTTTCAACTCGCTCTCATTTCGTCTCTCTTTCTCTTCTATCGTGGTCTCTCCCATTCTCACGTTTTGTTCTTCAACTTTCTATCGAACTTTCTTGTTCCCTACGTGCCATCCGCCTCGTTATCAGAAGTACGTACTGCATGTCCATTGATACTTTGCTGCCATTTATTGATTTTGAAATGTAAAGCGAAATAAACTCTGCGTGAGAGATGAATTGTCGTTTCCGATACGGACTTTGATAAGAGGTAAATAAAAGGTGGTGAGAGAATTATGTGTAATATTTGAAGGACTGCTTGATTGTAAAGGCATTTATGAAGTTAACTTTGCTTGAGCAGCTGGATAATTGATGTACAAGAACATTTATATGTTTGTTGTTCTATATTTATATCGTCGGATCAATCCAACTTAAAAAGCTTCAAGATTGGATGCATTCAAGTTGGAAGCTTTATATTTTCAACTTGACAACGTTCAAATGGTTTGAAAGTATCAAATTGGAAAACTGAAGCTTAATTTATCCAATCTGTAATGCTTACAAATTGAATTGAAAAAGAAAAGTTGGATGGAAGCAATTTGGAATTCTATTTTGTTTGCAAATAATTTTTAAGGCTATAAAGTTGGATGCACCATTAAAAATGTTGAATCCCTAAGAAATTGTTGAAATCCCTAAGAAATCCCTTGAAAATGTTCTTTGTTAGTAGTAAGTCAGTTGTAAGCAAAAAAAAAAAAAAAAAAAGTTGAAACAATAGGAAACAGTCGCTGTTATTATGAGTGATGCTTCGAACCGACCTTTGCGTTTCTGCGGTTCGAAAATTACTGGGTTATTATGTAGCCGAATCTCTTAAAGAGGCTTTTATGCCTGCTTTATACATTGAGGCCTTAGGGTTCAAGAATTGGGAACAGGTGAAGAACCCTAATAATATGGAAATGACTGACAGCCTGCAGTTTTGTGGCAAGTTGTTACAAAACTCTCTGTTGGTTCTACTGACCGCCACTGCGGTTTCTTTTATTGCAGTGTTTTACACAAATCTTTTTCCATTTTCTGATAATTTATTGGCAAAACTTCCCAAGAAATATTCCGCACTTCTTTTAAAGAAGCATAAAAAGGGCTAATTTAAAAAAATCAATATTTGAAAGTCTCACTGTAAAAAATGTTTGGTGCGGACAACAAAACTTTTTGTTGCTATAGAAGCTACAAAAATTGTTTGGTTGTGCCAATCAAATCTTAGTTCTCTCAACAAACTGTTTGTTGAACCAAGAAAATTCATTTGAACCAACAAAATCTCAGTTTTGGTTGAATTAACAAAACTTTGGTTAGTCCAACAAAAATTTGGTTGTCACAACCAAAAATCTTTGTTGCTTCTATAGCAACAAAATTTTTTGTTATCCGCACCAAACATTTTTTTCAGTGCTTTATTTGATAATTCGCTGTAATCTGAAACCAGTGAATGTCACACCTTCTATCAGCGAAATTCCGCCAATTTATCAGCGAATATAAACTAATTGGAATCAGTGGTATACTTATCGCTGATTCGGATTTAAAGGAGTTGACTTATTTGTATCCTTGAATTAATTTTGTTCTAGAACTACATAACAGTAGACCTTGCATAATTATTATATTCTCAGAATTTTATTCTACATTTATAGTGTCGATTTGATTATTTTTTTCAAAAACCAGCAGCAGCCACATTTTACACAAATAACCAGAAATGTCAGGTATAGAACTTGAGTGAATAAGGTAGTTTGGAGACTATCACGTAGTAATTAACTAGATTTTAATTATCGGTTGCCACTGAGGCGATTCGGCACAGCTGTATGTATTCAAGGCGTCTGATGACGATTTAGATTAAGATGGGAACTCAGATATATGAGGAAGTCGTTAAAGTTCTATTCTCCATAAAACGTAAATTATTTCAAAGAATTTTTAAAGCCAATTGCCTACAGAATTATTTTTACTCCCCTTCTTCTTTGCTTATTTTTCTTCAAATATTTAGTTGTTTTCACCGCTAGTTACAAATATTTAAATGCTTTCTATCATATATTTTATTCAGTGAAAGTTACACGAGAAATGAACCCTTTGTTTCTAATCACCCGATAATTATCATTCTTCTCGATGTTATAAGCTCGCCAGAGCGTTGATAGAAAGGTCGCAGGGAATACAAATTTTAAATGAAGTTCTAATCATGTTATTAGAAAGTAAAGAAACTATAGAGTTTTGAAAATGAATGCTTGCTTAAGCCACTAAAATACGATCGATAAAATTTATGCCCGAAGGTTTACTTCCATTACCAATCAGATAATTTCTTTTTTTTTGTTCGAGATAATATTCTTGAAGCAAAAGGGAAAGTTAATCAAACAAAGATGATATCAATCACATGTTGGAACTATTAAACATTGAAAGTTGAACACATCTTAAGATTTTATAATTTTTACAAATAATTATGCATTTTCAAATTGGGACCATAGCCATCTTCCTACCGCGTGCAAAATTTCTTCAAGGATATTTTAATTGAATGTCTTTTGAATATCGTCAACTGGTTTTTATTACAGGAGACCCTTTTTTCTATTTGTGGAGCATTTTAACGAGATATCAGATAAAATTTTAGTTTCTACAGGTTCTATTGGCGTCACTGTTCGTGGGTACAATTAAATTCCTTTTTCTAGACATGCGACCATATATAGCCATGAAGGTGTCATTAATCAAAACTCTTTGCGACCGTCGAGATCGATCCAATTAATCGTCGTGGGTGTACGTGAGAGAGGGGCGTATATATAATTCAGGGACTTTGAAAAATGCCTCGGGTTTTCTAATCGGCGAGGCTCGACGATGACTGCCCCTGGGTAGCCATTGGCGAGTTGGCCTACATCGTCCTGGTTGCACGGGAGCACGCGATCTGATAAAGGGCCCTAGACGTCTCTCGTACCAAAATAAACCGTCGCACTTTACATAATGTTCAACGGCTTAGGGGCCTCTCAGCCAGGGCTGGCGAGCGTGGTGTGCCTCCGTTTCCGTGTGCTCAACGATAAGTCATGCTGCTAATGCATACACGTGTCTGTGTACATCCATACTCCGGAGAAAAAAAATAAGAACGCGAATCCTCGCATTCTTGAAATAAGTAATTTTGTCCTAATCTTGTACGTTATTCACGCTCTGAGATAATGACAATCTTTCTGCCGAAATTGATTCGAAATCTGAACCGATGAAGTTGGAAACCTTTCCAAATTAAACAGCTGTGAATTCAATCCAAACAAAATCAAGTTGCATCAGTATTTATTCAGACTGTCAAATTGGAAGCATCAGAATTTGGATGCTGTTAAGTTATAGGAAACCAAAGTCAAAGGCTTTTAGGATGGAACCATTTACATTTTGAATGTTGCCAAGTTAGAACCAACTAGATAGGTGGAAGAATTCAAAAAGCAACTGGACCAGGAAAGTGTAAACTTTAGATACTTTCCTTGATTTCCTAATAATAAAGTGAATAAAATATTTAGTAAATTCTCAAGATACTTGTCCATTGTGATGAAATTCGCGTAGAGAAGAAGAAGTCGCACGAAGTAACCTGGGTGCATCACGAAAATGATTTATAAATCACAACACGACACGGAAAGCGGAAGTGGGCGCGGTATCTAGTAACAATATGGCAACGTTCGTGTAAAACACCCACCATTCTTTCAAAGATACCTCCGGATCTCGCAATATAGGTTTTTTCCTCCATTAT
The DNA here is from genome assembly GCA_900474275.1 of Synergus japonicus. Lineage (NCBI taxonomy): Eukaryota > Metazoa > Arthropoda > Insecta > Hymenoptera > Cynipidae > Synergus > Synergus japonicus. The sequence goes on along the minus strand of UCOH01012470.1, from coordinate 128,147 downwards.
GATTCGCGTACACGAACGCGGGTTGGTAATGCGTAAAAGTTTTTTTTTATTATTCGAAAGCGCATCTCATGTGATTTGAAACAACTCATGAACAGAGGCATTGAAATACACAATTACATATGATATGTATATGTATATATATATACAATTATACAAGAATCTTTAAACACAAAAAATGTGATGTATTAATCCAGTTTTGTGTGGCCGTGTTTCCATCTGTTTTATCGTTCTATTCTATCAACCTCGCTGATATCCGATACTCCAACTGTAAGTCATGCGACGTGCCTGTTCGGTGATTAGAATCATTACACAAATGTTAGGACAGTAAAAAGTAAAGGCGCTGTTTGTAAATACCATTCTAGTACACCACTGAAATAGAGCCTATGCAAACCAAATTAAATGGGGTAATTTATAGTTTCGGTAGATCGAATGCGAAATTTAAACGATGTGAGATAAACAGTTGCTGTTTTTGCCTCTAGGTTTTACATGAGTTCATTATAAGAATTATTGGACTAACAATATTTTACTGTTGACAATATCTAGAAAAAATATATGAAACTTTAAGGTAGATCGTATTAAAGTACTTTTTGTAAAAGTATTTTGTAAAGTATTTTCACGCTTGATTTAATAAAGAATATGACTAAAAATCATAAATTTTTTGTTTCCCTGATGTTCCCATTGGTGGAATGAAGTTGGTGTTTGGTATGTCGGTATGTATTTAGAAGTGACCCGTATTTCTGAGGGGGGCATTGGCGCCCCCGGATGAAATTCCCCCGAAAAAACTGTGAATTATCAGTCGCGTGTGATCGCTCAGGATAGGCATGCATGCACAAAGAGAGGAGGCTCGCGCCTCCACAAGTTTACAGAGGCCGACAAAGAGGCTGCCCATCCATAATTCAAGCAATCCAGTCTCATTGTGTGTCCAAGAGTGCCGCGCAGGGTGCGAGGCGCCGATTGGATCCTTAGCGCCTTCAAAGAGCATTTTCTTCCGGCGGACCCGCCAGCATTTAAGGCCCTGCCAGCACCTTGCACCCTACATGTTAATTCTATGGATTCCATAGAAACTCTCGTGATTAATTTTCCCCTCACTCTCCTCAATTTCAAAATTGATAAATGTGAAGAGTACATTTTTGTATTTCACGTATGTTGATTTTGTTGTACTCTCTAAAATTGAATCAGTCAAATTCCACTGATTTTCAGTGACTCTTTTCTCACAATTTTAATCAGTGAAAGTTCACTGAGAATCAGTGAAAAGTCACTGAAATTTTCGGTCATCTTCACTAAACTACTAAAAATTTCAGAGACTTTTCACTGATGAAAATCGTGAGAAAAGAATCACTGCAAATCAGTGGAATTTGAGTGGCAATCAGTTAAATTTCACTGATTCAAGTTTAGAGAGTAAATTAAAATTGTAAATCTAAGAAAATGATATGCCATGAAGTATAACAAGTAACATAATCGAGTGTTATACAAGTTAAGTACTACGACGCCCATCTTTAATAATAATGATGATGATCCTTCCTGTTGGCCAAACCATAAATTAACGAAGTGATTTCGTAAAGAAATTTCTCTTGTATTACAGCAAGGTATAATTAATTGCAAGACCGTGATTCGTCGTCCGGCATGTCAGGACTCGCGGAGGATTCTCGTTAAAATCAAGACGCGATCAGGCCTTGAGTCTGAAAGAGTTTTCCCAAGAACCGGTGAAACTCCTGAATGGCGACCAGGGGAGTCGGGGCTGCAGCTTAATGGAAGGCTGTATAATGTACTGTATAGCGCTGCCAGTTGCCACATCGGAAGAATGCACTGCGTTATTGCATGCTTCGCTTAAAGCAAGGAAACGCTCGTATCAGATAGCATTGCTTCGAACGTGCGTGCTTCGCCTCGTATTACTGCTTTCGGAAACATCGAGTATTACGTATGGTAATTCTCTAATTGCTTTATTTCAATCGGGATCCTTCTCACCCCCAGTTGCCCTTCGAAGAAGACCGGATCAGCATTTTTCCATTGTTTCCTCTGCAAACTTCACGCGATGCAAATTAGAAGACTTCATTTGCGAAAATTATCATTTGGAGAAAAGTGGGTCAAGGGTTGTCCAATATATTTTCATGATAAAGATGGTACCATCCAATTTGCAACATTCTACAAGTTGAAAACAGCCGAGCATATAGAAATGCTCTGTCCTTGGAAGGATTTAGAGATTTTACTTTGATTTCAGAATGCAACGCACTTTTTCAGCGTCGAGCACATGATTTTTGAAAGGCACGATATTCGCCACGTATTATGTTCGTAGCCGAAATCCTTATTGTATTGTAATTTCGCAGTCGATATTTAAGTGCGCGGTGCGCGTGCTCGCGCTTGTATTCAAAGCAGCTTAACTAATTTGAATAAGGGATAAAGTACCTATGGTAGTGATATAAGTAAAAGTCGGCCCGTCGCGGTCGTCGTACGGCTGGCACGGGTCCTTTGGGCTTTTATCTAATCTTGTCCCTGCCATGTATGGCAGAATGGGACAGGTAGCTTTTAAGTCGCAGCCACCAACGTTATTATTTAAATAAGCCAGCCAAGAATACAAGTTTCCAAGTGTCCAAACTTATACGGGGTGTCCGATGTACACGCGTCGATATCCACCTTAAGAAATGCCAATGCAGACGCAAAATAATCGTGTTTCCCATCAAGACGCTAATTATTGCTTTACCTATTATAGAATAAAACTCGCGTGGATCTCAGAAAAGCGAATCGATTGTATGTAATTCATGTCCATTGAAAAGAAACATAACATTCATTATTAATTTCAGCATCTGCGGATAAGGCGCAATAAATATAAAAATATATTTATAATGCTTTAATAAAATGTATGTTCACTTAGCGAGGAATGAATTACATAATGACACATAAATTCTTTGTATACTTAATCGTTTAGTGACCTAAAGTCATTTGGAGAAGTCAATTGTAGTGCTGAGGAGCAAACGAGATAAAGAGATAGGAATTATGGCAATGGTAAACATTGTTTTTCTGGTGTCATGGCATATCTCATGAACATTATGGCACATTACCTTCTGTTGTCAGCCGGTGATCCTAATCACTCCGGTTTGACGAGATCCATGTGGAGATGCCTAGAATGGCGTTAAACGTTTATAGCTATACGATCTCTTTAAGCGAGCTTAAGCGAACTCATCGCGATACCGTCAAAAGTTAATTAATAACAAGAGATCATTAATTGATCTACGAGAATGATTATGCAAAATGTTCAAGTTATAGCTTGATGTTCATTAATTATGAAAATGTAAATGTCCGCTTCAGTCTAATGATAAAAACAATATACAAAGAACTGAAACATTGTTTCAATTACTTTAAATCATCTATAATACGTCTATTTAAAAACGAATGTGATATTGAAAAATTAAAAGTGAAATATCAACGACGTAAGATTTATTTTGCAATAAAGAATGAAATTTCTGCATTTCCGTACATCACTGCAGTATAATATTTCTCAACAATTTCTCATAATAATTATTATTATTATTACACTGCTTCCGTCGTGTGGAAATCTTAAGTTGTAGGAAGGAGAAAGATAAGAAAATCGAAAAAGTCAAAAAGAAGTGTGAAAAATTCGTAGGAGAGAGAAAAAGATAGTGAAAGCCCGAGTGATTTTCAATTTATAATTCGTCAGTTTACACTCGGTTTTTAATTGAGTTCATATTACGCGCGCGCAACTCATGGAAATTTATGCTAATCCATACGGTAATTAAGAGTGTAATCAATTCTCAACTATCGCGCCACGTCGTCTCCGTTTCTTCGTGTGTTTCGCCTCTAGCCATGCCATTGTTCGTGATCGCTGGCCAAAGTTATTCAAACGAAAATAAATTTAACACACCGAATACGAATAAATTTATGCAAACGCTTCTGGGAAAAATGTGTCTAAATAAACCAACCGTGTACTGGGTCGCATGCTAATAGACATTTTTCAAGAAACCCAAGAGCATAGGTTCCAACCAAAGAAAAGATAAATTAATATAATTATAATAATTATCTCTTTCTTTAATCAAGTTATATTACTGCATTAATAAAAAAGTGTTTGAATGGTGTCCTTTGAACAAATAAACTTCCTATTCCATCTCGAATAAAAATGACAGGAAATTTTGATACTTCAGACTTGAAAGCTTTTAAACTTTAATGATTTGTACTTTGAAATTTACATTTTTTCTCTCTTTTTTTTTTGTAAATTTCCTTTCTTGAACTATGTTGTCTTCGAAGTATTTCTGTGACACGAGTTTGGTTTAAGATGGTTGCATACTACTGACCACTGGCACGCCAATGTCGGAGGATCTCGATTCGGTATTCATGGAATGAACTTCGCGGATTTAAGTCCCCTATCGAGAGGGATAAAAAGTACCTGAATCGGTCCTAACTCACTCTGGGAGTTGTTCCTTCTCCATTGCTCTGCAGACGAGTGCGAAAATAATCGTTAGCTTTGTCGAGCCGAGGAGTGGGCCCCAGAGACCCGGTGAGGCCCTTGAGGGTCTGACACGTGTGTATCCTCGTGTCTAACTATTCGTCCGCATTCTACGTATTCCACAATCCTGCATCTTCTCTACCCACTCTTTATTTTATATCTTTCCTCTCTTTCATCAGATTGACCTCCACCTCCCACATCTCTTGATTCCGATCAAGAATTGGGAGAAACCTAATGGAGTCATCCAGGTGCAACGGAATTTCACGCTCGCTCGAAAGACAAAATAAAGATCTAAAGGAAACGACTGAATCTCTAATTTGACTATGAAAAAAACACATGAGAGTAAAAATCTTTTAATCTTTTGATATTTCCCAGGGATGAATATTCATGCTACTGGATAACAATTAGTTGATAATATGAAGATAGTCTATCAAGAAAATAGGGAAGAAAAATGAGTAGTTTTAAGCGAATTCACTAAATAATGTCTCACTTTGATAAGATTTCCCTTATCACGCTCAATCGTGTTTCCATCGTCAAAATCGACACCACTCGTAGTAACGGTTATAAGACACGTGGCCTTAGCACAGGATGACATAAAAAAATGAAGCCGTTAACGCCAAGAGAGAAAGATTGTTGGTGACTGAAGGAAAAAAGAAGACAGATTGTTAGAGCCGCGTGTTTCTTCTGATTGGCGGAAGTGAGGCGGTGCACCTTGTGGCATAATCATCAGCCCAATTCTCACAAGGCAGACATTCACAACATTCTCTCTCACACTCTTGCACACACTCACAGAAAATCACCACACATATATACTATCGTTCCTTCGAAAATGCAGCATATTCGTTCTGCAATTTCGCGCGGGGTGAAGTTTCCCACCACTTTGTCAGTGTTTAGGTGTATGTGTGAGACTGCGAAATTACCACACATATACACATGCACAAATGCACATATACTCAGGCACAGAATGAAAATAAGTGAGTATATAAAGGCGTGGATAATGTACGCACACTGACGGGTGCCGGGCAATTAATTCTGTATTTAAATTAGGCTAAACGTCGCTTGCGCCTCGAAGGAGAGCCGGGAATCTTAAGGGCGGTGAATGTGTATGTAGGTAAATAAGTAGGGGCCCAAAGGATAGAGGAAGTGTATACTCGAGTGCGTCCGATGAACCTCGAGATAACTGAGAACGAGTCGCGGAAATTCGTAAACCTTCAAGAGGACTTTTAACGTCTAAAGACCAGAGAGAAGATAAAACGAGGGCAATTATTTTGTACTGATGCATTTTTTATTAGAGAAATTATCATGAGCTACGAACGAGATATATCAAGAACTTACTCTCTAAATCTGAATTAGTCATAAGTTACTAACGAAATAGTGCCAAATCGTTTACTAATACACTTTCGTAAGCATTTTTACTATCAATTAGTTAAAAACTACTAATTCACAGTAAAATAGTACTAATTCATTTAGTAAGACTCACTAATTGATTTAGTTACCGTTACTAACTCAATTAGTACTTTTTTACCATGAATTAGTAGTTTTTAACTAATTTATAATAAAAATGCTTGTTAAAGTATATTAGTAAATGATTTGGCACTATTTCGTTAATAACTTATGACTAATTCAGATTTAGAGAGTAATTCGCAATAATGAAAACTGGAAAGATCTTGGAAGAGAAGGAATTAGAATCATGTCAGAAATCATGTCTAACAATACATGGAATTTTCTACTACACGAATTCTTAAGGGTATATTTTAGGAGTTTTTTTCTCCACAATAACTCAAAATTGCACCAACTTTTGTATAACGTCTAAAGACGAATAATTAATTCCAGTAATCGAATCCAAATGAATACATTTAATTTCTTCATCACACCAAAACTTTTTTTTTGGATCATGTAAAAAATTGTAATGAATTTAAGTACTGGGTGTACGAGGGGCGTTTGGTCATAAAATATGTGTGGATTACACTTCCTTATTATACAGAAAGACTCGACGCCTCAATTAGTTGTGTGAATATTTTTAAAAAACAATCAAATTGACCTTTTTTCTTTTTTACGAGAATAATCGATAATATATGATGATTGTTTGTATTAGCATTCAATCAACGAAAACGACTTTATTATCAATTTCCTTGTGCAAGCTGAGTTGTCCTATAAGGTTTTACCTGATGTAAGTTACCTCTCTTAGGGGTTTTTCGTGTAAATGCGCCCTCAGACTCTGGTGTACGGCTGCACGCGTGCAGGAGTGCGTGGATATCATATATACGCATCTGAGATCCCGGACGTGATAACTGAGCACGTATATTACTGGGCCAGAAAGAGCAGATGCTATAACTTTAGTCGGAGCTGGACTCGCTCTGTTTCAAATCGGTATTTACCGATGCGATATATCGGACCTCGAGAACCTAATGGTTTTTCAGGAATCGCTACTGCTTCTTGATTTCCTTGAAGTATATTTATAATTGAATGAGCAAGACTGCCGTAAGTTATTTTAAAACATATACACATCACTCGTATATATTAATAATCATTTCAATTAAAAGCATTCACAAGTGGTAAGTGTTGAGTCTCAACTTGGAATTATGAACGTCTTGCAAAAAATCCTTGGGAGAAATTTTATCAATTTAAAGGTGAAATTATATTCAAAAGCAATAAGCCGTGTATAAATTCTAAAGAATTTTTTAAAGAATGAAAAAGGAGTTTAAGAACTTGTAAGTCGAGCACAATATTAAAATAAAAAAGAAGGAAGGTAGTGCGCAAGACTTCCTGAACGCACCCCCGGGTGCCATATAACATTATATGCTTCCTACACGTGTCTTATAAAACGTCTGGTCTCTTTCCCTCTCGCTTAGTCTCTTTTTCTCTCTCAGTGCGCCCGCGGCCAATTGGAAATTGTCCCTAATAACAGGGGAACACTCGACTGCGTCCACTCCTATCGTGGATTGCAGTTCACTCCTGCATACTCGCTGAAACGTCTCTTTATAAACGGCCTTAAGGCCGTGCGCAACGCGGTTACGTTACTTGCGTTACTTGCTGGTTGCTCTTTTCTGAGGATATCTTTTATGCTCCAAAGACTACTCCTCCAACCTCCAACTTTCAGTGTAAGCTCGTTCGATCCCGATTAACGAGGAGGGAGGCATCTCCTTATTTTACATTTTATGACTTTCATTTGCCGTTATTATATTGCAAACGAAAAATTACTGTGCAGTTTCAGATCTAGAACGTTTGTTCGGAATTATAGGGATTCAAGAGTGTCTATTGTAGATTCTTGGAATTTTATGCACTACTTAAGGAGCAGGAAGAGAGACTACTTTATCGAGAACGTTTTAACTTTCTGCTGATATTTAAATGCTTCAAATTTAAAACCTTTCGCTCCGAGTGTAATCCTATCTAATATAGTTCAATTAAACTCTGAGCTTTATTCCCCAATTGTGAATTCTACTATCTCGTTTATATACTTTTAAAAATGAAGATTAAACGAAACTAGATTTCAAAATAGTTTTTAGAACCGAAATTTCCTTCTTTTAGCTTTAAATTTTTTTTAATGTTGGGGCGCATAGCGAGCATATTTTATGATAAGCAGCGTTGCATTTTTGTTACAGGGGCCATCCACGCAGGGCCGACGGGCATCTTCTTCTCGATGCACTTCTGCACTCTAGAATGAAGTCTCGAGGGACGTATAATATAAAATAAAATAAAAAAAAAAGAAAGAGAGAGAATGCATATAGAATGCAGGGGTGAAAAGAGGGGGGGAAACCCCCTGGACCGAGTAGGAGGACAAGGGGGTGGGGATATAATCATTGTGATTATCTTATATTAGGTATTGACTACGGATTTGCATAATATTACCTACCTACATCGCGGGACGTTTTATCGCGGTGCTTTCTTCTCTCCTCTCCTTTTTGCTCCTTATTTTGATTCAGGGCCTCCGGTTATCCGTTGTAAACCCATAGAAATGATATGATATTTTCTGAAACAGAAATCACACTCGATTAAAACAAAACTATATTTTATTCACTATTTATGATACTAAAAAAAATACATTTTTATCAAGTATTATAATCCCTTTTTGAATTAAAAATTTTGATCAAAATGAAATTGTCTTTTGGTGAGGTAATTGAAGTTTTAAGGAGAAGGACTTTCGATTAGTGAGAATAAAAAATGAAAAATATTAATGCGGTATTTTTAATCGTGAATTATATGGTAATAGTGAAAGTGAAAAATCGTCAATGGTTTCAATATGAATATTAATATTCTTATTTAGCAGCAGTAATCTGTTAATCCATTTTAAAAGCGTTCAGTTCTGCACTCCTCCCATAACGTTCTTGCAAGGGCGCTAACTACAGGTTTCGCGGCGGGCCATCAGATTTCTAATAAATTTAAATAATGGCAGGGATATATGAAAGATTCACCCGAAACAGATCTATCGAATAAATACGAACCGTTTAAAAACAAAGAATTGAAATTAGTTCAAGATATTGCGACTACATAAATATGAAAAAAGAATTCGGTATGCAGACCAAATAAAATTCTTCATCAAGTCAGAATTATAATTCCCCATTTCTCACTCAACACCATCAAAATACTCGACTGCATCTTTTTTTCCACACTCACTCTTTCAGAAGTACGCATTACCATCATCAGAAGTACAATAATTCGCGTAGGTAATTACAGCAATAGGGTCTAATTAGTCAGACAAAAATCTCTTTCTCTGCTTCAAGAGATTAATGCCCCGTTTCCGGCAACAATGATCACTATCGTTAAAGCATCGGCAATCGTCAAGCATTCTGCATTAATTGATAGTGACTTCAAAATATAGCATTAATTACAATATAAAACTGCAGAGGACAATAAAAATAAAGATATAAACCACAAAATTGTATGTGATGTTATTCACACTGAAAAAAAGGTTTGGTTCGGACAACAAAATAATTTTGTTGATATTTGTGCAACAAAATTTTTTTGTTGGCTCAACCAAATTATGGTTGGATCAAGAAAACGTTTTGTTAAACCAACAAATCGTTTTCTTGAATTAACAAAAATTTATTTCAGCCAACAAAACATATTTTGTTGCACAAAATACTTTTTTGAGTGCACAAGCTCAGAAATCTTTCACTTTGTAAATTCTGAGAGTAGGAAGAAAATGTAGGATATGAACGTTAAATGTCTTACACTCCTTAAAAATTAAACTTTTAAAATGTAATAAATTATGCTTATGAACGTTTTTATGCATTTTATGCACAAGAATATATAAAATGAGAATGTAAAAATCGCGATTGACGAAGAAGTAACGATTTCTGTGGTAATGCCCTTATGCACTACGAGGCATGTCTTCATAAAAAAATGAGACGATTAAAAAAAAAAGGGAAAAGGATGAGTGGACGAGTTCAGGAGGAGGAACCAGGTGAGACGGTTTTTGCGGAGACTCAAGCATGACCAACGCGTCCAGGTAAAGGGAGATAAGGATCCCCTCTGATCTGGATCACACCGACATGTCTATGGATACCCATACTGACCGGAATTAAAAGAAAATAACCCTGCGATTAACACGTACTCTACGACATTGTGTTTTTACCTGAGTCGCGTGATTACAGTTAAATTATCCACGGAATAGAGCAATTTCGCATAAAAAAACAATGTAAGCTAGTAGGGACATTTTTTCTGAAGGTAGAAAAATGTCCTGGAGAAATTAAGATTTTTTGATCTCAGATAGGAAAAGTGGGTCATTAGATTGCTGTTCAAGATTTTACAAAGAATTCCCACGGCTAATTTTTATGATATATCTACTATTTACAAATAGAGCAATTAATTCAAGTTAGATTGCAACAGTATATCCTCAACTATCAATTGCGATAAATTTAATCAATATTTCAAGTGGAAACACGTGAAAATAAACGTTTTACATTTTTCAGTCTAGAAAATTGTACGTTTTTAAGTTGCTAATAATATTATAGATTTCAGTTTAAGATATTATGAATTTTACTGGTTTTTACTTGAAAAATAGACAAAAAGTGTCCTAAAAAAATGACAAATAAAAAATCTAACATCTGAACTGTAAATATTTCAAAGTAGGCTTTTAACCCGTTATTTTTTTCGTAGTCGGTGGTTTACGATCGCAAAATATTATATTTTTCCCTGAAATCTCAAAAGACAATTTTCAAGCAAGCCGACCTGAATACGAATTTTTTAGAGCCACACCCCGTATACGAAGCGAAATTATTTCGAGTCGGTTCACTCGGCGTGTAATGCCATAAAGCACGTAGAATGGACTTCGTCTAAGAGGAACAAAGACAGAGAGAGACAGGAGTACCGAGAGATTTTAATCTCTTGTGCGTTGGGCCGGCATATGGGGACCCTTCGTGGGACCACCGTCATTTGTTCAGGACTCTGCTAATTACTGGACTTGCGCGAGCGTAAAACCCAATTTCTAACAACGCACGACATAAGGGGTTATAAAAGAATGTGAATCAAAATGAACGACGTGACTCACATATCGTCACCTCAAATAACTTTACATTCTATATCCATATTCTTCATTCAAAAATTCTTATTATATATATTAAGTGCTGTAGCACTTAATGTTAAAAAAAATGCAGAACTTCAAGGATTTTTAAAATAGCCAATTACGATATTATCTCCGGTACAATAAATCTTTATAAGAACATAAAAAAATATGAAATCACCATTCATATAATGTATCTTCTACTTTGTAAATGAAGATAAAAGATCGCGTGACTCTACTAATTACTTTCGAATGTAGATGATTTTAATTCTTCCTCATTGAAATGAAGATCACGTGCACGATTCTTACATTGCAAATTGACTAAATTGGTTCTTCTTCTGTCTTAATTTACTTTTTGATATGATTTAATGGATCCTCTGTTGCAAATTCCATGAGAAAGAACAGATTTTCTTTTAGATTTCTGCATTGTAGATCTGCATTAGTAAAAAATGAACAACACTACTAAGTAATTGTTAACAAAGTCAATTGGCTCGAGAAACCCCAAACCAGTGTTTAAATTGACAATTTCGATCTTTTAGTACATTGAGAAAAATGTTTGGTGCGGACAACAAAAAATTTTGTAGCTATATAGAAGCAATAAAAATTTTTGGTTGTGCCAACCAAATTTTTGTTGAACCAACTAAAGTTTTGTTAATTCAACCAAAACTGAGATTATTTTGGTTCAAATGAATTTTCTTGGTTCAACAAAAAGTTTGTTGAAAGAACCAAAATTTAGTTGGCACAACCAAACAATTTTTGTTGCTTCTATAGCAACAAAAAGTTTTGTTGTTCGCACCAAAATTTTTTCTCAGTGTAATAATTCATCAGATTTCCATATTTTCAAATGTTTACTTGAGTACTGAGAGATGTTTTTATTTTAGGAAATTCTCAGCAAGTTTATTACCCACTTATACTTCTTGGGCCATGACAAGCTGTCGATTTCTCGTTTTTGCAACTCTCATTTTTCCCAGTAGTTTGTCACACGTCTTTTCACATGTAATCGATCGACAGTAAATTCTTCCGGGAAATATTACTCGAAAAGGACAATATTCAGGATGTATGTGTGTGTAATATGTGCTGGCTAGTTGCTAGTTATATCAGGCATAGATAAATATATGAAAATCATACTAATAAATACGAATGCACATACATAATAAAATCTTCACGTAACTAAAAACGTAATAAAAAACGTCACTATAAAAACATAATGCTAAAACATACAATCTTACTGCATACAAGTAAACATGAACCTGCATCTTGACACACATCCACATAACTTGCACACAAATGAAAATATGCATATGAAAATGTGAGGAGGTATTAGATCAAGTGGAACGTATATAAGTTTGCGTGCAGATACGGAAACGCGTATGTCTACCTGTGGCTAAAGTACATAGGCAGTGTAAGTACATAGATTGTTCGCAAAAGTACATGGAGGTCTGGTGAGGTATATCGGGCCCTCGCCTAAGGCCCCAGGATTCTTGGAGTAGCTAATGCAAGCAACCATTACTCGGGTGGTAAGCCAATGGAGAAGATCCCCACGCCCCCTTTCCGATGTACTTTACAAACGGCATGCAGATACATATACATTATACATATATAGCTTTGATTTCCGTACACAGAGAAATTATTGCACATTGTAAATGACTGTTTGTGTGGTTATAAGTTCTTTTACGCGGATATAACTTTCCTCCCTTGAAAAGTACGTTACAGGGAGGCAATTCTCAATTCGGCCCAAAAGTTATTCTCTCTATGAAAGTTGATATCAGGAGTAGAAATTGATGACATCCATATTTTCAATACTCGATTTTTAAACCTCACTTGGTAACCACAATTCCCACCAAACCACCTGGGCGTCCAAATTTTTTAGATGACAGATTGGTGTTCGATAATCTGAAATCTCAGGTTTCAATACCAGTAGTCAGACATTAAAACCCTTTTATTTGCCTCTATACATTCTTACTTATGGCATAAGGTTCAGCGTATCTCAAGAGGACAGAAAACGAATGATAATGTAGGGATATCGTATTAAAATCAGGCGCTACCTAGGCCGCGCAAAGTCTCCGAGCGCCAAAATAGATGGACCTCGTTACAAATGGAATGGAGTTTGTAATCAGTATCTCTGCGGTGGCATCTGCACCCCGTGCAGTTGTCGAGTCTCTGGTGCAGCATCGTTGGTTCTCGGTTCTGGTTCCCGGTTCCCCGGTTCCTCGTACTCGTTTATATCCTTAACCCCGCTCTCGCCCTTACCTTCCAATCCTTTTCTGACCCTCCCCCCTACCCTCAATCTCCCTATACTAACCCATTCGAGAAGAGTCTTATTCGTTCTCTCGCTCTTACTTTCTTGAGAAGTCAATGCTGCCACCTGCATACGAGTAGCAAGAACAACAATAAGATTATAATGGCGTGGGGAATGCGTCCTATTTATCATTGGCCATTGTTTACCGGCATCAGGTCGCACTTTTTAAATTGGCTCTCTGCCCTCCGCCCTTTGCTACCAATGAGAAAACGACATTTCTGGGAAGTATTCCTAACTTCCAATTTCCACGATTCAGTTTTTCGAGATGTTGATAAGAGTATGTTTGATAATGAAAATTTTGGAAGTTCTTTATTAAAATATACTAGAGGTGAGATCGATGAAAATTATTGCGAAATTACTTTGGATTTTGGAATATATTAATTATGGCTTGAAATTTTGATATTTTACTTAAATCCATTTCAAACTTTACATCTCAATATTTGTTCCTTCCAAGAATTCTTAAAAGTTCCAACACGTTTTATTATTATCTGCCTCATCAGACTCTAGCACTAGAAAACGTTAGGATGAGAACATTAAATTTGAAGAACACAGGATGTTGTTCATCTGAGGGACGTAAAAGCCATTCACAAATGAGAAAGCCGTTTATCCCGGAGCAATAAAACGCAGAAAAAATGTAAATCGTAAACGAGCATCCTTCTACTGGACCACGAACTCGAAAGACATTTTGGTGCTATATTTTCCAATCAGGTCCTACACAAATCACCCCAAAGCATTTGGGATTTCTCTTAGACGCCAGGGGTCGTGAGAAATGTATTCCCCTCTTTCCCTGTTACCTTTTTGTCCTGCTGAGTTACAGGTGGACGAAATGTCACCTCGCATTGTTTTAAGAATTCCTAACGGAAGAACAGGTAGTCGAGTTTTACGACCTAGGTTCTTTCATTTTATTTTGAAAACGTTTTTTTTTTTTCAAAAACAGCCTTTCTTTAGAAGGAATACCAAGAATACCAAACAGAATTTCAAAATTGAAATCCAAGCCAAATTGAATTGAAAAACTACTAAAAGATTCGATAAACTTTTAATATACTTTTATAAACTCATCCTAAAACAGATTTCCACATAGTGTGGTTGAATCATGGATTCACAGCATTTTTCAGTCTGATCGGTTGAGAATGGTAAAAGAATATCTTCCCACAGTCGAAAACCACAATCATTTAGGCTTGTGACATAATTATGACATCTATTAAGAATTCAGCATTTCACTAATTCATTTCTACACTTGTCCATGAATTATTTATCCTTTTGACTGTCTTTCGGCAAATTTGAACCGTCAACAGCTTTGACCTGAAATTTCTGAAAGCCGCTTTATTAAGGCAGAAATTCGAGGCTCACCGAGTCTCGAGTTTCGGATTCATATATAAGATTTCGAGTATGAAACTAGAGTCTAGAAAAAGAAGCTAGGTTTGAAAAAGTCGGCGCCCAGGTAACAATTAGAAACGTCCGGGTCAGCCGTGCAGAACAATTCACAAATCATGCCCCAAGCCCTCGTCGGTGAAAATGTGAAGGGACCAAGTGGGACCAAGTGAAGAAAGTGAAGGCCCAGCAAGAAAAGAACCGTGTTAATGTCAAAAAGTCCTGTAGCTATGTTCCAAATAAATTCAGTAAATCTTTCTGACATTTTTCCGAAACAAGAAACTGAAGAAAGTTATTTCGGCTACTAAAAAATCCCAGTTTTAAAAGAGTGCAATTTTAAATTTGGATTATATCCAATTTTAAATTGGAAATAAACACAATTTCATGAAGTTAGGGGTAATTTTGAAATAATGAGCTAACTGGAAGATTTTATCGGATTTGTCTGATGTAGAATAATTTGAGTAAATATGAGAAATAGAGGATTTTCTCTCCATTGGATGAGATCGTCTTCTGGCAATATTCCCATGTAACGGAGATGTCATTCGTCATAAATGATGTATCGATAGTTACATCACGAAAGACTATCGATGTCTCGTGTCGACTGGAAACTCAGCGGGGTTTCTTATTAGGCGACGAATCACGAAAATCGGAAGGGTTACTGCTGATTCTAGGAATAACAGGGGAGAAGCTACAGGCCATCGTTTGGACTGAGGATGAATTATGTTCCAAACCTTACACTAAATTCGTTGCTCGCCTCTAGATTCACGCACAGTAGCTAAAAACCTTTGGAAATTAAAATTAAAATACTAAATTAATAGGCGATAAATCATTTTAGAAACGACTCATTAAAAAATGATATAACGAAAGAAAATATATCGTCTATAGAATAAACAAGTTATTTTGTTTATTTTATTTAAATTTGTAGAATTTGAATAAAATTTGAATTTAATCTTTAATAAAAGTTAATGTATCAGCTTTTATTTAAATACCCATAAACGTGACGTTAAAGTTTTAAGGCCTGAATATCTTGAATTGATTAATTTCTTTCACATAATTTTCGAAATTCGATTCCCTTGTCCTAAAAAGTCAAGCCAATGTAAATTTCCCAATCGTTCATAAGACATCAGTCAATATTGATAAGTATTAAATCCACGACGAGGCATAGATGTCCAGTCAGAGAAAAACAATACTCCCACGGTTCTTGGGCCTTGAGTCCCAAGCCACGGGGGGCCGAAAAAACAGCAATCCCTCCTAGACAAATTGTAATATATGAGACAGCGTACTTTGAATTATACTCTTAGACACGTCGTCCAAAATACACACGAGCTACCGTCGCTTATAGACAATGGTCATCAGCGTTTTTAACACGTAACTCAATAGCGAAAATAAATAAAAATAAAATAAACTTGTCAGCATTAAAAAAAATGGTTTTAAAACAAAAAATTTATTTCGACAGGTATCACTAATCAATTTGCTAAGGAAATCAGTCTTCAATTTATCACTATTATAAACGCCTTCTTCACCACAAGGTGAATCATTTAATTTTTGACCTATTATACATCTAACTCAATCTGGCTTCCCAATAATTAGAAAATCTAAACCGAGATTGTTCTGTCTTGAAGAAAAATTAAACAGAGCAAAGTTTAGTGAGAAGAATAAAGTGGAATTACTTCCCTGTTTGTTGGAAAATTATCTCGAAATCGATGGATAAACTTGGCAGTAGTATCCGCGAAGAAGTTCATCCACCGATCGAAGTATAAAATGCGCCGGTGCGTAGCAAAGTAAATACAGTAAAAGCAAGTACATATAGCGTCTATCCATTTATGTACGTGATGGAATGCACTAAGTACTCAGGAAGCCACTCGCTTCTTGCGATCATCGTTCAGCGCTGTAATTACTAGCCGATTACTGAATCAACACCTGCTACCTTCAGGCTCTGTTGCCAGGCTACGGAAAACGATCTTCAAATGGGCACTTAAGTCCAAACATTCAGTATATATTCTATACAATGTCACTAACTTCAAATAATCTAGATTTATCTCTAAATCTCCCAAATTACATATTATTTACGATAATATGTTACAATTAAGAAAATCATGGAAATTATTTGAGAACAAGAAGCCTTAAATCATTCTGTATCATTCAAAAATTGAATTCAAAATTGAACAATTTTAATTTAACACGATTTGATTTATATTTGATTTATATTTGATTTTTGCCTTTATCGAGCAACTATCACTTTTCGAATAAAGGGCTTAAATGTTTAATGGGATAAATAGGAAGAGAATCGACAAGATGACATTGGTACATCGATTGGAGGAGTGATATTTGCGGGAAGGGTTGTCGGGAATGTACAGTAAACATACCTATAGAGTATAGAGGATCGCGTTATCAGGTAGATAATGTGTCCAGACTAATTTAAAGACGTCTCCTCGCCCGGGAAGATCCTGTATATACCTGCAGATGGCATTCTGACTGCCATCCTCCTCGAGTCTCGCTAACGAGGTCCTGCCACGGATGCAAAGGACACGGGACCCAAGGCCTGTCAATTAAGGACACGACTATACCGGGCCACATTACTGCCCACCTCCCCGTATTTCCATTTTTTTTCCTTCTAAGCTCCCCCCTTTTAACCTTATACTTCCACCACCTTTTTTCTCCTCTCATTTTTTTCGCAGTCAGAAACGACACGATCTCATGGGTACAAATTTAACAGAAGCATTCGACAGAATATTCATACTAAATTTGTAATGAAAAAAAAACTCATTTATAATTCAATTTTTTTTTACTATCTAGCAGTGCTCTCAGATTGAGCTTGAAATTTACCCCCTCTACATTTACAATTTGTCGAAAAAAAGTAATTTATTATATATAATGAGGGAAATGTTATTTATTCTGATTTTCAGTGACTCTTTTCTCAGGATTTTAATCAGTGAAAATCCACTGAGAATCAGTCAAAAGTCACTGAAATTTTCAGTCATCTTCACTAAACTACTAAAAATTCCAGTGATTTTTCACTTATTAAAATCGTGAGAAATGAGTCACTGGAAATCAGTAGAATTTGACTGATAATCAGTTAAGTTTGACTGATTCAAGTTTAGAGAGTATATAATTCAAGAAAAAACTTAAAAATAGAAATAATTGCAAAATTTTTCCCAATTATACCTGGAAAATTGCTTTTTTTCGCTAAAATAGTAGATGTGGAGGGGGTAAATTTCTAGCTCGATCTGAGAGCACTGCTATCTAGATAAATTAAGTTTGAATATCTATTTTTCTTGTAAGAAATTGATTGACACTTGAATCAGTAGTTTTTCGATTTCCTAAGGGACTTGCACAAGTCATTGTGTTCCCGTACATATATATATAGAAGTCGATCTCTCGTCTCGGCCCGGTCGACGAGAGTAAAGAGAGTGTTGAGAATGATAATGAGAGATTGTTAGGGTGCGATAATCGTCTTCTCCTGCTCTAACTGCTGCTATGCATATATACGTTTGTCCAACGTTTTTTTAACGCTTCTCACAGATGCAGTGCATGGACCCCCCGTTGTAAATAACGGAAGTTTTGAGAGGGAAATAAACTCCCCCCGAAGAGGGAAAAGCCGGAATTGTCCAGCAATATCTGCAGAGTTGACTTCCGACCCGTTGCTGAATATTGATTAAGGACTTATGGATGTATATAATCCCACAAATTCCCATTCAAAGGAATAAAATCGTGTACAGTATCATATATTATTCTAATCTACATGATTATATGTATATTTTTCTATCTGTCTATATAACTCCAACCCATTATCTGTAAAATTCATCAAACTGAATTAAAATTCCACGAGAACAAGTCGAGTAATCTCTGTATCGTCAAAATTATTTTCATTATTCAAAACTGTGGTCAGATCTTCATTTCGAAGACCATCATCTTGAATATGGACATTATGGACATTGTTATGGATAAGGTCCTAATTTCAGGTAGCAGTGAACATCATTGTCATAAATCGAAATCTGTTTCTCAAGACTGGTTGTCGATTTCTTCGGCACCTTTCATCCATTATGAATCGTCGTCCCACGTGGTCGTCGAACGCTCGGCAGTTAGAGATTCAATCACAATGTCGAGCATCCTGGACATTAGCATAAACCTAATATGCCAGGGCACAATGCGTTATTAAAGAGTCGAGGGAACGGGGAGAAACGCCATCCCTAAGATCTCATGGTCCGATACGTCACCCAATCTGGATGCTCTACTTAACATAATATAATTGACCACACGCAATTCAATAGATTTTGCATAATAAACAAATCGAGTATTGTATGTCTTATGATCGTTAAGGGATTGTATTATCTCTTGCAGTGATGAGATTGAGGAGCATCTTCTTGGATTATTGAAAGAAGAACAAACCTGAGAGCTGACTGCTATATGCAAGCTGCCAACGGGATAAGTGTTTTGAATCAAGAATTTGCCAATAATTTCAATTTCAATTGCAATTTCAATTTCAATTTCAATTTCAATTTCAAGCACAAGTATAGATAAAAGTACAACTCATTAATTTTCCAGCAACTCTTCAATTTTTCAATTAGAATCTTATCGATCTTTGAGCGATTCTAATACAAAGTGTGAATTCAGCACTTGTTGATGCAGCGAGTACAACTTGATAGGAGATCAATTGGGATGAACGACTTCCCTTTTCCTGAAAGTCAAGACAAGCTTACTAATTCGTCAACTCATAAGATTCTCGACGGGAGAGTTTATGCTGTGGTAATGCGAAGTCTCGTCTGCACGTCAGCGTCACTACTCTGCATGCGATGCAGATGCGTGGGAGGCGTTATAAAAGGATGAAAGGTACCGCAGAAATATATTCATGACCTCTGCAACAGAGTCGTACACCTACGAGATCTGCCGCCGTTTCAAGGTCGAAGACCCTCATTCGACTGCTTCGACATCATCGTGACGCAGAGACTTGGGATATATTGATGGAATGGCTCCAGTTTCGATGTCGACGACCTTTCCAACTACGGATTACTCATCTAGATCCGCCTCGTTGAATATCATAAATATATCAACGCCACTTTGACTTTAATTCGACTTTGCATCTAACACAAACAGCATTGACTACATATCAGCATTTTCTCAATGATGCTGAATCTTTCGAAATTTCATAAACGTTTCCAGTCTCAGTTTTCCAATGGTAGAAACATATTTTACGGAAGTTGGAATTTGCTAAAAAAAAATTGATTGAGCACCCAGAAAGTTTAATTATCCTGTTTACTAAGAATAGGAATAGTGTATAAATTTAAAAGAATGAATTTACGAGGCACTCTTCTTTCGACAACATAAAAAATCTGATGATTTGAATTCAAGCATATTTTGTCGCCGAATAGATTAGCGCATCTATTACAACTCCGGAATTTTTCTCACAGTCTCGAAGGTAGCAAATACTACTCGACGAATTTACACAGTGGTCCATCCGTAAAATTAACATATAATGGCGTTACCAAAGCTTTAGAAGAAAACTTTTTCCGCATCGCGGAAAATTATGCTTTGTAATCTGGACCTTAGAACCTTAGACCTTGGAACCTTAAAAGTATATTTTAATTGGAACTATGAGTCTTTGAATTGGCAATTTTGAAAAAGATATACAATATCACGTTTGCTAGAAGGAGTAGTTTCCTTTAAATAAAGAAAAAATCAATATTAAAAAATATTGGCAATAATTCAATAGATGAAGAAATTTTGATTTTATTAATGAAAACGCGGAGCTATTTGTCTACGGGCACCTTGGGTATGGGAGGAGTATGAGAGAGTGTAGCGAGAGATAATTGTACAGACAGCTAATGGACTTTGGGGAACGAGATGAAGCCGCGCTCCAGGTGGGTTCGTTTTAAATGCATCAAATTGTTGCTAAGTGAGGTCCAACTGCGGTTTACCAGGTGGGAGATGACCTGTCGGATTCGGGCGTGGGTCAAACGGTTAATTATTATATGGTCCATTAACCTAACGATTTTTCATTTCACCATCGATTTCACGCTTCTGTAAAAGGAAAACTTTTCACCGAACTGTGTATTTAATCTTCACACCAGCTTAATTGCTCTCCAGATCATTCATCAAATCACTAACTAGACGAACTTCAACTAAAGCTTTCTGCATTTTTTGCATTCCTTTTGGGAACTACATAGGAAAACTCCAGTAATAGATATACACCTATACTGACTGGCAATTAACCGTTTATAAAATACATATTTCTTTTGTCGGAAATATTTTGTAAACATTTGATGTTTACAGGCATATTATTTTGAGAGTAACATCAGATCTTGTCATACAAAGTAATACTGCAATTTAGAAAATACTTCATCGAACGAGATTATCAGTCGGCACGCGAAGTGGCATAGGGCCATAATGATTAGTGGCCAGCCGATGTAAAATGCTCGCACTAATGACCCTTGGTCATCGTGTACTGACTTTAACTAGCCTCGTTAACGTGCCTGGGGTCGTGAACATTCTTTATCGCGATGTAATTTCATCTAAAGTAGTATCGCGCGTGAAGGACTCCCTCGAAGAAACCGGAATTGTATAAAACACTCTGAATGTCTTCAACTTATACTCGAGTATGTCAGTGACCAAATTATTTAATTAGTTCACGTACCATCTCACACACTTTCCCGCTCACTAATTCACGAGTAAGTTCCAGGTCTCTTTCTAGTATAAAAGCAATTTATAATTTATTTTGAGGTAGATGTTTGAAAATTAAATGAAACGTAACCGAAAACGTATATCTTCCATTTTCGAAAACGTGATGGTAAAAAGATGTCTAAACCTGTTAGTTCTGGGAAGTGAAGTCTTAAAACCGTGATACCCACGGCATACGAAATCTCGATTCTTTCTCTAATCTTAATGACTCGTGTCAAGCTGATTACCGCTTGTTTACATTCGGTCAGGCTAAGATCTGAGAATCTCAAACGACTGAATCGGTTATGTCCCCTGTCTTCAGCAAAGTGATAGTTTCCTCCAGTTGTAAAGCAGCATCCGCATAAATTTTTTTCTCGTATCGATTTTGGGAATCACCGATACACGTTGCCGATAAATATTTATCACTTGTAATTCGCGATAAACAAATTGCTGAACTTTATATCACTCGATTTAAATCGGGAAGAAATCGCGATAGTAGATTTTAATGTTTGGTAATAATATTTTATTTACTTGTAATGTGCTTTTAAAAGTGCGATTTCAATCTCTACTGTTTTATATATTATATATTCGTATTTGGTACTTAATTTAAGATAATTAAAGTCTTAAATGTAAGTTTGAAAAGAATTAACTTTTTAGTACGATATTTTTACATCGTGAGTGTAACGTTCCGACGGCAACTGACAAATACTGCCACTATACACAAAAATAATAATTTAACTACTTGAATCAACCTTTTCTAAAGAAGATAGAAAAATAAATTAGAATTATATTTTTCAGAGTCAAATATTCGATCATGAAAATTCTGCAAACTTGCAAGCATTCAACTTTGAAGGAAGTAAGTTAGATAATTTTCGTTAGGTATGTAAATACTTCAGATAGAATTGAACTCTAATATATATAATCCATAAACTTTAAACGTAATAAAGTTTATGAAACTTTAAAATACGAATTAATTGTTAACCCTGTCAAGCTACATATAAATCTTTTTGGACGTTATCAGATTCTTAAATCCTGAACGCTTTGAACTTGGAAGCATTCTCCAAAGATCACTTTAAATTTTATAATTCATAATCCAACTACCAGACACAGCACATCTCAAATATGCTTCCAATTTACATTTTCTTACATTCATATAATATAAAAAATATAAAGAGGTTCTGAATGCAGATCCTCTTACAAATAATGAACCCCAATCGAAGATAAACAAAACTAGCATAATACACAATAAGGATTTATCTCCAGAGAAGGTGCACCACTCCCAATATTTGAAATCAGACACACATGACAAAACCAAACCGATATCCTCGATTTACTTTTGTTTTGGTATTCGGCCAGTGAGTGGTGCACACCTTCTCATTTCGAAGGGAAGAGGGTCCTCGGCGTGCGCTCTCTTGCCTCCTGAGGGACAACACTTTTGCCGGGTCGTACGTAACGAATAGCCTTTTATATTATATTTTATCATCAGCGGTGAGAAAATAAAGGAGCAAGAGCGAGCGAACCCAGCGGTTTATTATTTCGTTTCGGTGAAGCTGTCTTGTTAGTGGGACCAATAGAAGGCATGCTACCACGGACGCCCCACCGGGTCCCAACCAATCACGACTCTTGGTACCACGAACATGCTACATCGCGTGTCGACGAGCACCTCCTCCTAGCATCGCTTCGCCTCGTCGCGTGTTTCTCTGCCCCTAACCACCCTTTTGTTCTTATTTCCCGTGCCTGAATCGTTTCTGTGTCTGTCGATCGACGTCCTGCTTAACTCTCCACATCCTCTTTTGACTCTTATTGGACCTGCTTTAACACTCTTTAAAACCTCCTAGAATTTTCAACACCTATTTCTAAGACCCTCTTCGAGACTTCCAAACTCACCCAACCCGATTCGAAATTTAGACCCTCTTTAGAATTCTAAATTGTTTAGATATGTTTGAAAGTCCTGGCTGGACCCAAATCGGAGAACTCTGACCCGAGCTGGTCAGAAACCCTGGAAATGATCAGAGGTTTCATTTCAGGTCTGGGCCAGGCTTGAAAATTTCTACATGGGATTGTATCTAAGGTAGAACCAGATACTGATGGAATCCGGGTGTGTCGAAGTCAAAAAATCGGGTTGCCTGGTCTTGGCCCGGTCAGACCCAAGATCGGATACCACCTGATCTGGGGCCCGAACGCGGTTACAGCGAGATTTCTTTTTCTTTTTCAACATTGAATAAAACAACTGCAAATTCGACACAGTAGAGTGTAATACAATACTCTCTAAATCTGAACCAGCCAAAACCATACAAAATCAGTGAAATTCGCTGATGAATCAGTCAATATCACGCCCTCTATGAGAGCAATTCCGCTGATTCATCAGCGAATTTCACTGATTTGGTATGGTTTTCGCTGATTCAGATTTAGAGAGTATATGAATGTTAATAATATCATACAATTAACTACTGATTGCATTCTGACAAAATCTGATTAATAAGTAGTGTTGGTACTTGATGGAAATTGTCTCAGGACAAATGTTAAAACCTTGGAAGTTAATTTAGAATTGTCAATACCCAAACGATCAATCAAGAGCTTATACAATCTCTAATCTAACTTTTTAGTATTCTTCATATCAAGATGATATTTATACTTATAATCCAGAAAGTGTTCCTCACAACTAATTTATCTCTCTCAGTTCTGAATATAGAAATCATACACTTCCAACTTAACCATTCAGCTCACAATTACTCCTTACATGATAATTTTCTACACGTTCTTTCGATTTTTGCCTGGATCGAAAACGCCTCTTTTTGAGAACCTGACCAGAAAGAAATCAGGCTTATCTTATTAAAGAATTTAGCTCAGAGGTGACATAATGCCTAGTATGTTTATGAATACAAATTCAAGTGTCCCAAAAATTTATGAAATTAGGATCGAAAAGTTTAGTTTTGTCTTGGGTATAGCGCGAGCCGCTAAGCTACGTGATTTGTTTCCGCTATATGAGCGCAGCACGGTCCTTTTGATGTATAAAACAACCGGGAATGATTGTCGACTTTTCTCATAAATCCTAGAATTTCTTGGTCTCTACATGGGCGCTGCAGTGTGGGAGATGATTTCCTTGGAATTATGCTAATTGCGTTCCCCGAAACATGTGCTTCGACTCCATCCTGCAGGTAGTACTTATAATCTAACTCCCGACTTAAAACTGTATACAGATATATACACGTATACCTGGCGGAATTAAAGAAGACGATGGCACTAAAGTCTCAGTATAAAGTAGATGGTTCTTTGAATGACGGAGTCGACATCTATCGTCCCTCTAAAAGTCAACTAAAAAAAATCTAAAAAAACAAGTATGATGTCCTTATCCGTGAGAAAAGATGGCATTTTTATGTAAAACCCACCCAATTTAGACTCAAGTTACCCGAGACAATAATTGGCCTACAAGATTATTAGCATTTTGTTTTCTTAATTATTTACATTCCGAGCGAACTTGTAAAGTAGGATTGCAAAATGTTTTGGGATAGGCTCATTCCGAAATCTGAAGAATTTCGATTTCGAAATTCTTGAGTACTACTTCCAAAGATCAATAAATTGACATTATCATTATTTTTTTGGCCGTGATTGAATCTGTACTAAAATTACAAAAATACAAAGTAATTAAAAGTAAATTTTTGAGAGTATCTGTGTTTTCTTGGTGTAGGTGCGAAACAGTCATTCGAAATGTACAGCCATTAACCATTGGCATCCTACGGAACTGACGCCACTGAATTAACAAGTACTCGGTGTGCGACCATACATCACACGAGGTGTCAACCGATTCAAAGAATCGTCTTCTCCGATCTTCGAAGTCGTACACGAAACGATTTACCACTCTCTTTCTTGCGTATGTGCGTGTCTAATATACAGTGTTGAGATTATCGCTTCATACACTCATTCCCCGACGACCTTGAAACGAAATACACGACGCGAATTAATATAATCAGAACGAGTTTTCTCACCGATTAAAAACTAGCGTACGGATGACTACCATACAGCAAATAACGGTTTGATTTTACTAAAATCGAAATCACTGCTCTCTATATAGTCACATCTGTTCAGAATTTCCCGGTATATTTTGTATAAAAATTGATTCGCGAATTTTTTCCTATTATTTACTTCGTTTGAAATAAGTTTACTCATTTATTTTACAGCTAAAAGTGTAATGTAGTGCAGTTAATCATTCAGTCATATAAAGCAACATGGAATTTTTAAATTAGTCATACAAAATTAGCAAATTTCCTGATGGTTGAAGTTTTTGTTAAACTGACATGAGACCAGAAACAGTAAATGGAAAACGGTGATTTCGTGTTGTATGCACAGAGATCCGAGAAAGATTATTTACATTTTATATTTTTATTTATTTATTTATTTCATAAGAGAAGCATTTTCTCGTTTAGTGAGAATCAGATTAGAAGCATAATATACTCTGACGAGAAATTTAATGCGAAACGAGGTGGATCGATACTTAAGCACGCAGAAAACTATTTATGGTCGTTACAATTCAAATATCCTTCTTTTTTTTTTAATCCAATTTTTGTGTTTAAAAATTCTAACCGAAATCTTATTCTTTATTCTTATCTCATTCATTGCATAATTTAAAATTGGAAGCATTTAAAAAAAATAGAATAATATTAACTGCAATCAAAATATATTAAAACTCCGAATTGATTTGGAAGCAGGTCAATGCTTTGACTTCTATTATTATTAAAAACAAAATAATATTTGAATACACCACAATCCAAATAATACTGGTGTTTTTTAAGAATAAATACACATCCTAGCTCGCATGTTCAATACTCGCGTGACCCCCTCGTGTGGCTGACCAATGAATTAATAACCGTATTTTTTATTCAATAGTCGACAAGTCGCCCTCTAACATTTTATTTCACTTTGTTTCCTCAGGGTTGATGAAACACTCGCCGAACAAGTATGAAAAAACACCCTAAAGTCCAGTCACTCACTCATATATACCCTCATAAATTTAATTCGACGCAGGATCGCGATATGAGTTTGAGTTCGTTATGAGGTGCGGCGTTTTGAACAGCGGTGACACTTTTTATGTATTTTGAATGGACATCGAGCAGCGTATTAATTTCCTAAAAATATACTGACCGGATGTAGATTCAAGGGAAGATTAAGGGCGCTTCGTTCCGTGCTCTCGGACTGCATTTCTACAGCATATCCCGGTGCACATGACCCACAAAATTTACTAATAACATCGAGTTTCAATTTCAAAAATAGGGAGCTAAAAATATCGTTAATAATTTTTATACGAAATTGAATTTACTTATCTAGCTATCTGATTTGTATTCAACTCACACAAAGTGGAAGATTATAGTTGGCGTTTGATGGTTTTCTACGGCGGTGTATATATATAAATATATGTACTTACATCTACTATAAAACGATATTGTAAAAATATGGGTCGGACTCGTGGACCTTAAATCGATTTTTCTCCACTATATAACAGTAACGAGTTGTAAACTATATAAAACAGAAGAGAACGAATTCATTCTTCATGTGTGAACGAATTTACCGACAATATACAAAGCTGACTGGACACAAAATGGAATATTTCAGATTTAACTGAATTCTATCTCTATATCTCAATTATACTAATTTGATAATCTCTCAAAATAGAGAATGTGAAGTTCTATGCAGAAAGGACAATCGTAAAAGGTGATTTACAGACTTTTTCTTTTTCTGAAAGATAAAAATCATTCGCTCTCATCTGGACCATAAATATGATCCAGAGAATGCCATAAAGGGAGGTTACGTGAAACTGCGCGATGCGTAATTGCTTACGCTTATTGAAATGTATAGCAGCAGACCATCCGGGATGACACTCTCCCAGGACCTCGTGCGCATTATTTCCACCAAGGAATAATGTAATTCTGGTCACACCGTGTGCGAGAGTAGGAGATTTTTATCGCCTCTCTTCGTGGTGTTCCAGACGCCTCAGCGACTTTGCACTCGTCACGCATATAATCTTCTTTTACACTTTAAACTGCGCTCTTTGTACTTCTGGACCTGATGTTCAAAGGGGCGAGCCGAGGGAGTAAAAAACGGTTTAATGAATTTATCAACCCTCGAATCAAGCGCACGATTAACCCCTTTGCTTCTCAAGGAAATAGCATTCAAATTCTAGGGTGGAAGTGGAATAACAAGATTTTTAAGCCGAAAAAACTAGGAGCTCATCCGATATTGTATGAATTAAAGAAAATTTAATGAGTCTAATAAAATATGCAACCTAATCACAGTACAATTTAATTGATCTCCAAAATCGGATCCAAGTTAAGAAACTCTGACCCAGATTGGATCTGGGCCCAATCCGGCCCAGACCTAAAAACCTATTTTTCATATTGGCCATTTGTTCTAGTTTTAATTGTAGAATAATAATTGTAATATATCTCTCCTCCTTTTCGCATTTTCAGAGCAATCAGCGAGAAGAGCAGCACGAGTTTTGGTGCGTGCAAGTAACGCGTCTTCCCCGAATCTCACTTTTGGTCTCAAGTACCAGATCAGAATTTCAATTTCACCGGACATTTCTCTCGTTCCCGCACGTAGAACTGAGCAATGGTATACGGTACCGCGTGAGATGTGTAAGGACGTTATTTTCCTCTCCGCGACAAAGTGGATTCGTTTCGTAAGGCCCAATCCTGACCCAGAGGATGCTTTATGCGTCGACCTCGAGTCGACGGACGACCTCTGCAATGCAGCGACGCATAGCAATGTGTCTTCTTTGCTTTTTTACTCTGGCAAAGGATTCCAGTTAAGAGAAAAGAGATGCAGGAATAAGAAGAAGAGAGAGGAAAATTTGATCCAGAAAAATATGGTATGATGCAGAAACCATATTTTTGCTTCTTACGATCAGAGTCTATTTAATTAAGGGAGATAATAATTAATATTAATACTTTGATTGTCTCTTATCTCAATGGAAAACATGAAGTGAGGGAAAATTGTTGATGGTGTGATGCAAACGAGTTGAAAATCAGCAATGCTGTCCGAAATATTTATCTCCGAGTTTTGAAGCTGGGGCCCTAGACATCAGACTCTTCAAGATTAGCATAGCAAGTTGAATGACTACAAGCGACGACGAGCTGTCTGACTCATTCGTTTCGAGGCCCTGTCGTACGTTGACCCATTTATCTTGATGGGTCCTACAGACGAGATTGGGCCCTGACGACCCGTCATTTTCATTCCAGATCGAACCCATCTATTCCAAAGCGATTGATATATTTTGGGACCAATGCTGATGGTTGTGAAACCGGAATTGGTGCGTTAGATATTCTTGTTTATACGATTTGGGTCCTGGTTAAATTATTCAAAGAACCCGAGTCGAAATTTTGAACTTCTTTTAGTCTTGAATATTTCAAACTAAAGTTCCAATCGAATCTAGATCGGGGGGTGTTTAGACCGTCTCTGAGGTAGATCTGTATTAATTAAACAATAAAAATGTCACATAAAGATAATAGTTTCAGTATCAGATAAGAAAATTTAAGGAAATGACGAAAGGAGGTCCATATTTTGCTTAGGGGCATTTCCGCAAAAGATCCTACACTTTGCAATTTCATCTTTCCATCACAAACGTTTCTACTTAAAAATGAAAGCCTCATTCTGAATCCAGAAAAGGGAAAAAGATACTGTCTCTTTTGAAAATGTTGACGAGTTACTAACATCTGGATGAATTATCTTCATTTGAGAAATTCCTGTGCAATTCTAGTGGACGATGTGCGGATTCGCGGAGCGCGCTAACGGCCCAGAACAATGCAGTTTGTAAGATGGAGTGCGCTAAGTGCAAGCCACGTGTGTGCATGCACACTCCAAACGCAGGGAGTCACGCACGTCCTTATCGTTGCGTTCACATCCGCGATGAGGCGGAGAAACGGATAGAGAGAAAGCAGCCACGAACAGAAAAAATCCGAGGTTCCCAGGATCCCCGTCGACTTTTTCAACCGGCATACGCCACGAACGCGGAAGAGATTTTGTTTCCAGTTACAAGAGGGATCAGCAACTACCTCCTCATAATGCATTCTTCACATTTTCGTCGAAGACTTTATGTCCTCGTGAAGTCCTCAGGATCAAGTCCTCTCTTTACTTTCCCGTCATCAGTATTACCCCACTGACTTCAGCTCATACATTTTATTCAGAATTCTGTATAATAAATATCATGGAAAAGATTATTTTATCTTGTAAATAACTTATTTTGTTTATAAATCGTGTATTTGAGTAAATATAAATTCCACGAGTGAAAGCTTCTTTAGTGCAGGGAAATAAAATATCCGTTGGGATGACCATTCGACTTTTGAATTCAAAGATTATAAAGATTTCAAATTATTTTCTAAAATCTCTCGCAATTCCTTGAAATTGCAAAAGAGTTCAAAGTATTTTAAAATATTTAGAAGACGACCAGAATTCTGAATATATTTTTCTTTAAAGAGTTTGGTTCACCAAGCCTTGACCAAAATACATTTATATAAATTTTAAACTCATTTCCAATACCAGCAAACACAGAAAAATCCCTGGAGAGAACATCCCATTATTTTAAATTCTACTCAAAAGTATCCTTCCACTTCCTTTTTCCCAGAGTGGATGCTTAGAGCGGGGGGTCTCTGGCATCGACGGCAAACGGCTAATTCCTTTGGGACGTCCGCGCGATGCGGACGGGAACAGGTCGATACATCTCATTGTAACAGGATAAACAGTAGTTGGGACAAGGATGAGGACAACGGTGGAAAATAAAGGAAGAAAAGCCGAAAGTCGAGGGAGTAAGAGTGGGGAGTGATAGCAGACTTTGGAAGGGAGGTTCTGAGAGAAGAGGAGGAGGTGGTATAAGGGACGATGGTGCAGAAGGACGAAGGAGGATTTTACTGGGTCCCTGGCCCACCGGCCGCTGGAATCCGAGATCGCGTCTGATCGCAATTAAGGCCCCGCTCGGGCCTTTGGCTGTGAATATTTTATTCCCCCGTCTGGTCCCAAAGTAAGGTACCATTGCTGCAGTGTTACCACGCACGCCAAACAGTGCAGCCTCGCTCTCTATCTTTCGTGCCCCTCGCCCCTGGGACCCTCCAAGGGACCCAATTCGAAACGAGGCGAATTTGAATACGAAGCCTTACTCTCATCCCCTCCAAATTTTTATTTTATATTTTTTTTCTTATATTTTTCTCCATTCTCTTTTTCTTCTTTACTCTCTTTCTTATAGGTGCTCTCTTCGTATTTCGTTTCTTTGTCCTTTGCTCTCTTTCGATTTAATTTCTTTTTTCCTGATTTTTTTTCCTCTCTTTATCTCTTTTGCTCTCCTTTTCTCTCGCAAACAGCAAAACAATGGGACATCGATGGACCACACGGGATGCGAGCAAATGGTCGAACAACCGTAGGACATGCGTTCCGGCGCAAGCCTCTTAAGTCGGTCTACCGATCCGCTCCCGATTCACCGCAGTTTAGTCTCGATCCCACCACTTATCGACGCGGGTCTTCTTCTTCTGTGGGAGATTCGCTCCCTGGGCCCCTCGAATTATTTGCCCCCTTATTACCTACGTTGGCTCCCACGCGCTTATACCAAAAATTTGCAGTTCAAAGAACCAGAGCGAAAAGGATGAACGAGCTGTTCCCGCTCTACTGATTTTATATCTATTAGATTGTTCGACACAATTTTCTAGCGTTTCTTAGATTTTGTTTGAAGGATTTAACAATTACACCGAATTCCTGGTCATTTTCCAACATAAAGTACAATTTCTTTCGAGTGTCCTTGACAATTTGTACTCTTTCATAGATAATTTCAAGCGTGACTCCGAGGTCGGGTTTCTGTGTCCCACCTGGTATTGTTCTATGGAAATAATTTTACTCAACAGGAACCGTGATCGCATTCACGGGTCATCGGTCAGAAGCACGGATATTCAAGATGGTCTCCTGGCTGTTTGGAAGATCGGTTGGGGACTTCGTACCGACTTGACCCCGGAATAACTTGGAAGGAGTCTTTGGAGCGTGGAGAGTGATAGTAAATGGAGGCAGTTGGTGATATCAGATCAGAGTCGAGAGCCGGCGCAGTGGTTCGACGGGAGACTCAAGACTTAAGACGAAAGGCGAAAGACGAAAGACCCCGAAGAGAGAAGATGGCGTATCTTCGCTCGCTCCAAGGAGCCAGTAGCCGGTAGGGATGTTCTGGTGGGTGAGCACAGCCATCGCTACCACATCGATTGATTGCTCTGATTGCTACATTCCATCGATAACCACTGGTACTGGTGCACAACGATCGTTGTTCCGACGCTTGGTTACCTACGCTCTCCTTTTATGCGATCTTACCGACTGGTCCCCGACCGCAAAGGAACGGGGAAGTCCTGTGATCTTCGGTGCCGCTAACGTTAAAGGCAGAAGGCACTTTTGCGCAATTCTATCCTCAGTGTCATGACTGACACGACAGAGTCGGCATGATATGCAACTTCTGGAGACGTCGCATAGCATTTCTAGACACTACTCTCTTAAAGTATGCTATATCGATCAGTATCAACTTGACAGGCTTTAACTCCACTCAATCTCTCCATTACTTCCGGTTTAGGTTCACTTTATCGTTTCTTATTGAAATTCACCTCTTAAATGTGATGTAGAGGTTGGAATGGCAAACAAACGATTACGAGAAATGACAGGGGATTAAAATGAAACAGTATATCAAATTTAACGAATTTTCATATTCAAAATATGATTTAGAGAATGTGTGAAGGTTCTCAAGACTGGAGTTCAGATCTGGAGTGATTTATAGTTCTCATGGAGGAAAAGTGATGTTTCGGGAGATACGCAAAAATGTTTGAGAAAGGAGTTTATCGGCAGAAGAGATTTATTGGAAGGTTTTGCACGCGAATATAAAGAAGGAAGGATATTTTGCAAAACTTAGGGTAAATGATTGTGAATCTGAATTCCCTCAAGTTCGTTCAGATTGCTTTACTTTCCAATTTCAAATTCAAGAAATAATATTCCAAGTTATTACTGTTTGTCAAATATTATAGATATCCATTTCTATAAAGAACATATTTCTTAATCATGAATTTGTGTAAGCACTTGTTATAAACTGGATTAAGCTAGTCTACCAATTACATACTCGATTCAGCTTCAGCTGATTCGGGAATTTTATGTAATTAATTTTTTTCTGGAAGAATGAACAATCCTTGTCGATTC
This sequence comes from Synergus japonicus, assembly GCA_900474275.1. Lineage (NCBI taxonomy): Eukaryota > Metazoa > Arthropoda > Insecta > Hymenoptera > Cynipidae > Synergus > Synergus japonicus. The sequence continues at coordinate 95,669 of UCOH01012470.1, read as the reverse complement.
GCAGAAGGATTCACAAAAAGAACTAAGCTCAAGGGGAGATTCGTTATCGATCGAAAAGTCGGTAATTCGGTAGTTGGCTGTCAGGAAGGGTGGGACATCGCAGAAGCTTCTCGACGCCGGAGAAGGGAATCTTTTGTGAAATCGATACCAGGAAGATGGTATCGTCCGAATCCAACACGTGTAACGTACTACACCGAGTTGGGACGAAATCAAATTTATTTTGCTCTTAATTTCACCAGACATCGATTCCAAATCGAAACTCATAATTTGGTTGCATGTTTTAAAGTGAAATTCATATTGCAAAATGCAATAATTCCCTTCTACTCTTAAATATGAGATCATATCTTAATAAAGATATAAGAACGTTAATCTAGAGAAAAGGACGCACGAAACTGTCCCCTAGAAAGATCGATCATCTTCAACATCTTTTTCTTTCGATCATTATAGTTCCCCGGCTAACTCTTAATATATAACTTGACAGACTGTCATCATGACAAACTGCCAAACTTCATGGTCCGGCCATCGATCGACAAACAGATTTAGGTATAAACTCCACCTTTCCCACACCTACGCACCTATTTCAAAGTTATGTGTGGTTAACACCAGTCCATAAAACTATGAAGAGAGTTCTTGTGGCAAGTCGCGTGACAGACGGGGATACCTGTCGGGTTCACGGGGTGGTCCCACATCAAGAGTCCCACGGACCCAGTGGACGTGGATGATCTCGAGGATGAGAGGACAAGAGGACCTCGCCAAGGTCCCTGAGAAAGACAAGAGACAAGGGCCAACCAGGACAACTCATGTGGAATCGCTAACGAGCAGAGCGGATGGATGGGTTGGACCCGAACCACTGTCGGGTTTTAAGTTTGGTTTCGATCGTCCTGAGAAAACTTTCATGAGGAAACAAGAAATTGAGTCCACTTGTCTTATTAATGACGAGGAGTTCCATTTACCTTATTAATAATGAGATGAAAATCCATTTTCACCATGTCTGACGCCTTGCTCTACTAGTTTTTATCAAGATCGGCATTTAAATTATCTGCACTTGCAGTCCAGAGACAATTTACTTTGAAAGAAATATTTGTTAACTATTATTCGTGGAGTTGAAGTTAACATACTTCAATTGGAATGAGAAAATTCAGTAAATAAGGAAATTAATGTAGGAACTGAGGAATGCTATGGGTTCAGACATCATCTCCGCCAATCTAGACTCAGTGGGACCGTCTGTACCTACTTAACTAACGGTAGTGATTCAGAGAAAAAATACACATATATACACGTATATACGATTTCAACACGAGTTTTGTGTACCCACGGACCTAACCTACCCTTGCCCTGTGATGATCGGAACGGTGATTCCGATTACTGTCCACTTTAACTCGGTCTGAGACCTCGCTCGGATCGTAAACTCAGATAGCTAAGTGTCAATTCACGCGCGTGAAAATCCGAGCGCGATAATTGCTTTCTTTCGATGCAAAAATTTCAACGTATATGATACTGTTATTTCTATGTTCATTGTGTAGTTGATGCTTATTTTTTTACCAAGAAATACGCAATGTTATTTTGAAATAATTAAGCAAAGTAGGCAATAATTATTATTTTAGACTCCTTTACGGAATAATGTTCTCTTTCTCAAGATGGAGTGCGTCTTACAAAATGGAGAACAATGCATGCACAATGCACTTGTAAATTTACCATTGCAAACATACACAATTACGCTTAATGCGTGTACGTGCATTTAGATTATATTCGGTGCGTGCTGCGCGGTTACGATAGTATATATTCTTTTCGATTTCCAAGCGTACCTATTCCCATTCGTTAGGGCAGATCGTATAACGTGCCTCAGGAGAAGGCTGTGAAAGAACAATGCATAATCGTCGTCGTGTACTTCGTATGCATGCATAATTCATGCGCGCACACAAGTCGTGAGTTTTCTCGCACCAGGGTTGGTAGGAGTGTTGTCAAATCAACGCCCTATCCGTGTCGTTCACGCCTCGTAGTGTATCAATAAATGCAATACTTTTTATGTATAATTACTCCCCAGGTGTTAATAACTTGATCCAAATATATCGTTCACCGTTTAGCATGTATTCCAAATCTGAGGAATGATCTTGAATCTCATAAAATTCTAATTGAAGCTTATAAAATTGAGAAAGATGTTTGCAACTTGAAGGGATATTAATTTCTTTGATGTGAGATGATGAAAATAAAGAAGTTTAGTCAGAAACATGTAAAAAATAATTTGGCTGACAATGGTTTGGTGTACATGCAGTGAAAGCGATCCATCACTGTACCTCGTGGCAGCGACAACCTACTGTTGCTAAGGTTGTTCATATAGCAGCCACCGAGACCAGTTCACGAAAAAGTTGCTGACGACACGATTGTCGGCCCTTAGAAACATATCCGTATCACGAGTCAAATCTTCTCAGTTCTAAGAGATTACGTAAACACCCAGGCGTGCTTCAGAAATTAATTTTGTTTAACCATTGAACGCTCCAACTAATTCTGATACATCACTGGAATGTATCAGTTGAGAGTATGACTCAAATGTTCCAGAAAGCTGTTTATCTTCGTGATGTTGAAAAGTGAAGATAAACTGTATAATGCTTTCAGGTGCTTTGTAAAAATCAATACGAAAAAGTTTATTTTGGAAAAAAGCCTTCTTCTACAAATTGCGATCTTATTTTAAGTGAATTAAGTAGAATGTATAATAAACTACCTTTTACCCCGTGGATTAGCAACACGTAACTTTTGCTGATGGATATAACGATATAGTTACGATAGTTCTGTAAGTTACGTATTCGAAAGCTATTAGGGGTCTTTTAGAAATCACGTGACTACATTAAGCCACATATAATCCAAACCAAATAATAAAAATTGTATTCAATTCGGCCAATTTGGCGGTACAACAGAGATAAAAAGGTCGATTTTGAAAAATAAAACTGAAAACAATCTGAGCAAAACGGTTTGTAATGAAAGAACTTTTTGTCCCACCCATTAAGTACAACGATGCCATTAAAGACGTTACATCGATTATTACAAGAATGACTATGAATACGACGAACCTCATCTCACACCGCAGGAGGCGGCGCCTCCTTCGTCGTTAAATGGACCGAATTACAAGCTTAAAAGGCCACCTTAAGTCTGAGTAACCGTACTTTAGGGCTTCGATGGAATCTTAAACGGAACATCATGGGTATCAAGTATACATGGGTTTTCAAATTTTCCTTGAAAGCGACCCTGATACCTCCCAAGAAGTACTAACTTCACAGTTAATCGCGCATTTTTAATTACGAATTTACAAGCGGATTTGTAATCCACAAATGTTTAAAGCTGTCCCCATCGATTTTTCTCAATATCAATGCTATCGCAAAAGACAATAAAGCATTTCAATCTAATTAAAACATGTTACGAACTTCAATTGTAACACATTAAAAAATTAAACTCATATACATAAATCCACGTTTCACATTAGCCAGAATGCAGATTCTTAAGTATGTATTTAAATTTATGTAAGTCATATCTCGATTCAGAATTTCATATCGCTCTATGTAATTTTAATGATGTGGCAGCTAGCTCATTAAAACCTTCAGAATGGTCTGACTAATTAAATACAATTCGCAGTAAGTGATTTTCTTCCGGAACAATGTAATTCATCTGCTTGGAAGGTTTTTATATAAATTGAATTACTATCTCCCAGAAAAATGAACACCATGAGTTATGGCTTGATATATCAGGATACTTTTATAGCTTTATTACAGGGCCTACAGAGAAAATTAATGTACAGAGTGGAGCTGAATAAGTTAAATAAGTGATGGAAGAAAATTAATCCACAACAAAATTGAAGGGCTTGAAATTCAAATTAAAATTGACACTTGAACCTTCTTTAGATATAAGGTGAAAATACGCAAAAGTGTATAAGTGCCGGGAACAGGTACATACCTATGGGTATTTTTTGAGGGGGTGGGTGGAAAGGAGAGGGGGTACCTCTATAACAAGGAACCCCCCGTGGCCGAACTAATTCTCCCGGATGACTCGCGAGCCAAGTCCCCGCGGGGGTCTGAAACAATGCGCGAGAAAAGGGCCCTAAGGCCCTGCCTTGGCACCGACACACCAATATTCTTGCCAGCCCTGGACTATTTGTCGAATCATTCTCGAGATCCATACCGGGCGATCGTACGTGATGTCACGTAACCAGCGACGTCTATAAACGATCATGAAATCGATTCTTTGATCGAATTTCTGAACAAGATTTATATTTACTTCTTGATTAATAATTCCGTTTTCCCTGCAGCAAGAGTCATTTAAATATATAATATAAGTAACAGTCCAATTTCATAATTATCTAGTGAATTTTAATGCTACTTTTGAGCATTTTTTGACATAAAAATCATTATTTGTACAGAAGATGTATTCGTCTCTATCCATCACTATCATGTGGGAGAAAGGATTAAATACACCTGCCCCATGCGGTGAATCATATTGTACTAATGGCCCACGATGTAATTATCATTGTTCCTATATGTACGCTTCTTACAAACGAAATCGCAAGAAGATAACTTAGACGCAATATAAACTCATCAGCACTTTTTGAAACCTCTGTCATAATAGCGAATCATCAAAAGATCTTTCGAAAAGCTCTATTGATCATGTTCGAATAAAAAACTCCTCATTTAGAGTTACGTTCAATAAATACAATAGTTACGTAAATTGATACATCATTCATTAACGATGGTTATAAAATTAATGTAATATTATTGTTATACTAATTTTATGTTATTTTATTTGAATGCAACATTAATTTAATGTGAACTTCGATCATGAACAAATACGAAATCTTGTTCAGATTGAAAATTGATGGGCAATTTCGATAAGAGGCGAAACGCGATGATTGTCAGGGAATCGGGTCATCGATCCATCGACATGAAGCCAATGGTAATCAAACTTCGACACCTTCGATAAACCTGATGAAAGATGAAGGACCGTCCAAAGATGACGATACATTTTTTTTCGACCTCTTCCTTGCACCCTTGATTGTGTTCTGCTTTTTGACGGACATGTAATTGTATTATTAGGCCCTCAAACATCGTTCATTGAACTCTATGAGAATGAATATTTGGGAGATTAATCAAATCAGAAATCCTGACACCTCTGAAAACACGATCTTATCAACTTCCATACACACAAGCAGATTTTAAAACCTAATTATTGCTTAATTCAAGACTGTTTTTCTTTTTAGGTACAAATAAATTGACCACAATATTCTAATCAATCTACACAGACATTTTTATGGAAAATTTCTCGACCGGGAAGATAGTTAGAAACTATTTTTATTCAACGAAATTAAAGTGTTGGAAATTCCGGTTGAATTGTTGATTACTTTACCAGAAAAAGAGACAATTTAAAGTCACGTAATGAGGACAGTTTAACTTTATTTTACGACTTCGCGGGAGAAGGAAAGCTCATGTTTTTGTTTTTGCGGAATATTAATTTTTTTCAGGGAAAAGGGATGTAAAACGAGGAATGACTGAAACCGGAAACCAGGTCGAGTTTGATCGTTGATCCACCCACGAGTTCTTTCCAAATTTCAGTCACGTTCACAAAGCAACCTCAACATATTGTAGGCTCTATCATCTCTGAAATCTAGCCATGTTTTCAGTTATCGAGACCCAGTTTTTGGGCCCATGACCCTTTTTATAGGGATGTTTATTAAAAACTTGTGCATACAACACACGTGCCCATTTTTAAGAATGCAGTCAGCTAATATTATGTGTAATAAAACTCATCGTAACAAGTTATCCCTCAAAACTGATATTGATGTATAGATTACAAATTTAAATAAAGAAAGGAATAAAAGATTCACTTTTTTTTATCGATATATGCTGATTTCAAGCAAAATGAGACTTCGAGGATATCAATTATAGAGTCAGCTTCACGTAAATCGTTGCGAAGGATTCTCTGGTGGACGCAGGACGTTAATGTATGGAAGCTGGCATTCTGCTGCCTTGCTCCGAACCGGCGGGTATCTTTTGGGTCGCTCAGGGCGGAATGTGGAAAATTCTTTTTCTATCTATAAACTCTTCGAATTATAATAACATCAAAAAAGAGAAGATGAATCAAGCCAAGGCTCTATCTACAAACAAATTTTCTACAACTCCCTAATTTTTGGATTCCTAGTTTCATATTATTGTAGGACTTTCAAAATGAATGTGTGAAAGTTAGAAGAAAATGTGATTTTCTCGAAAAGTATGGATTAATCACTATCACGGATTGTGACACTTCCCATAGTATTTTTTTTGCGAGAGAAATATTGAAATTCGATGGGCTCTGTATATATTTAGATAAAATAATTCAGGGTGCTGAAATATGCGTAGTGGAATTCTGATCTGAGGCTTTTAATATTTTATGTAGGGTCCATCGCTTTTATATTGCTAATCTTTCTCGGTTACTGTTACTCCTTTCTTTGGTTCCTTTCTTTCTGCTCCTTCTGGGAAGATACAGAGATTTTGACGATAAAAAAAGAGGAGGGGGTGGATCCAGGCGCTTGCCCCGTCAGCGATCCATAAATCCAACAATTTGTCGAGTCCATCCGCGGCGTTTTGATCTCGGCCGATTCGGATCTTCCTTTTCGCAGGACCCGCGAAAGGCCTTCGCTTTTTGCATAACATTATGCCGGATACGGATGTCGATATCGTATGGCAGCACGTGCTAGGACTTAACGCCGATTGTGCCGGGGATCGAAATCGATTCTGAGCAATCTCGATAAAATTGAATACCAAATCCATGTTTTCACCCCAGGCAAAAAGAAAACATTTATAGTGACATATATGAAACATGAGAATTATTTGTAAAATTTTAGAGGAGTATTTTTAGGATAGAGCAAAAAGATCTATTCTGATATTAAATAACAGAAATCATCCTTGATTTCTTCAGATTTCATTGGCTCTCAGCGGTCTCAAAAAATGTACGGTTCTCTGTTTCTCAATGATATTGATAAAAAAAATTTCAGGATATATGAAACAACCCAGAATGTGAGAAATATAATTCAACTTCAAACGGTAGCTATATTGATTATAATAAAGAACGGTGTCAAGCGATCAATACTTTCTCTCTACGAGGCTTAGAAACAGTAACGCAAAAGAGCCATTAACAAAAGCTATTATCGCAACCAACATAACGCATATCAAGGTCACTGCATGTGTTCCTACATGCTTTGCATGCAATTGAATAAAATTAAGAGGAATTGACTATACAAAACGCTGCGACTCTTGTTTTCTCAGAATCTTGTTACTCTTGATGTTTTGAAGTTACAATTTACAATTTACAATTTACAATTTATCCCTCAAATGAAAATTCTTTCAAAAAGAAATATTTTCGAATGTAAAAAACCTGAATTAGTGAAAGACTGACACGAATGTGTGGTAAGTAAAGAGAATAATTTGCATTTCTAGTGAAAAAAACGGTATAATTTTTCTGTGAATTTTTTCAATTCGGTAGAATACTATTGTGTCCTTAATGCAGAACCAAACGATCCTTATAGTAACCTTTCGACCCAGCACGAGAGACTTAAGTCACAAGCAAAACTATGCCGCGAAACATAATTTACGCGTGGACGTTGTAAGAGCGATAAACCTTAGCCACCTTCACCAGACGAGGGCTGGTGACTCTGAGCTTCGCGAATTTCGTATGCAATCCACAGGGACCCCTCAAAACGTGCCGACTATGTCCAATAAAACACTGGCAAAATCTGAGGAAAGGAGGTCCGACTCTTGACAATGTTTAAGCAAAAAAACCTTTTTCTACTTAACTCCTTTCCCAAAAGAGATGAATTAAATATGTTCCGTGTGGAAATTTTTAGTTGGCCCCTGCGGAGTCCTACATAGTTAGTCCCTTTACTATTTTGGTCCCTAGATGACAAAAACTATGAAAGACCCTCTGTAGGGCCTAGCTAGACCTTCTATAGAGCTCACATACGACCACTTATTGGAATTTAAATTATGATTGAAATAAACTATGATCCTTTAAGACAAAACATTTTGAGGTATTTTTAATTCAGAAGAGAGGACAGGGTTTTTGGGTGTATTACCCCAGGCCTGATAAATATGTAAATAATGTTCAACGGTGCACCTAACTTATGGTCATCCAAGACGAGCGGCTTTAGTATCGTTCTTCACGTTGGTATTCCACGCGGCGAATCTATCGTCGGCCCATAATTCTAACCGCTTTATTTTTCATTTCGAAAAAAGCCCAAATTTTTCAATCACGTGATTGAAATTGATTTCCTCGACTCGTTTATGCGACAACAGGCCGCAACATATCATAGGTAAAACCCTGAATTAATTATTCTGGAAAGAAATCCAGCGACTCATATTTTTTAACGAATTTTGCAACCTTCTGCAGAAATGGTTCATGCGTACCAGTTATGAAAATGCATATTTAAAAAATTGTAACTCACCAATGGAAGATAGGTGTTATAAGAAGTTTCTGGGACTCACCTGAAACAAAAAGAAAATTTAATTACTAACACTTTTAAACAACTCATAAAATTACTATCTTAAAATATATTTTCTATCTCACACTGTGACTAAACTTATTGATTTGAATTCTGATATTTATGATCATGAGAATTGAGTAACATAATTCTATCATAACATTATAAATTATAACTCTACGAATTGTTATTAGTGAAACAAACAGACGACAATGTAGTAAAATCTTGACTTTATGGAAACTTTATGGCAGTAATGTGAAGAGATTTTACAGTGCCTAGTTGTTCGCCGACCCTGACCACAGTTTGCAAACAACCAAGTCAGAAATCGTATGGTATTCGAGACATTGGAAGCCAACGATCGAGAGAACCTCGAGGATTTACGTCCAATCGTTCATGTTCAGTGGAACCAGCTCGTATTTATGTATACTGGAGGTTTCGCTGGCGAAGAGTTTGACAATAGTTTAGCAAGCGAGGAACAATTCCATGCTGGTTCGACCAGCATAAAAGCAATGAAATTCGACAGGGGATGCGACAAAAATGAATTGTTATATTGTTTTAACTTAATGAAGAAGCTGCCTTATCCTTTTTCTTTCTCCTCTTTTCTCCTCAATCTATGTCCCCAACCACTCTCAAGAATTTCTCTACAGGATTATAATTTGTACCATTTGAAAAAAAGGAAACTGAAATTTCATCGGTTATTAATTTTACAATCCATATCTACCAATTATAATAACATCCTAGTTTATAGGGAAAAAATATAAGAAATAGTGACAGGAAAAATATATCACTCACTTGTGTAAATAAGCCAATTTATGGAAACAATTGAAATTATTTCTTGTTTACTTATTTTTGAAATTCGTGAACTGATATTTACTCAATTGGAAATTGTAGCTCCCCAATGCTGACAAAATTCATAATAAATAAACTCTATAATTATTATTGAATTAGCCTAGTCTCGGCCCTGGTATAAACTCCTTTCTTTTTATTTATCGAGCCCGTTCTTCCTCTGGTTTTGTAGCGGCGCGAAGCACGTGTTTTGCCAGTTCCTATTGTTTCCTATATGATAAATGTCCCTGGACCTATATCGTTCGCGAGCCGGGTGTTTCGCAGTTTCGAAAGGTCTGCAAAGGACCTGTGCTCTCCCTTCTTTCCCTTTCTCGATCTTACTTTTACACAGTCTTTCTCCTCCCACTTTCTGCATCCAATATTTTCTCCTTTCCCTCTTGTACTCTTCACTTTTATTTATTTTTATGCCCTCTTCCCTATTTATTCGGTACACGAACCTTTTTATAGCTGAAGGAAATTATATTCAGCTCAAACAATGACAAAAAGGGTCGAAAAATAAAGGAGAGATCCAACATTCTAAACATTTAGTACAAAAATTATTGTCACCGAAGAACTGCGGATAATTCCTCTAAAAATTCCCTATCTGGTTTTAAATTCTGGAAATTTAATTGATACACGCGACTTTTTCTCATTTTTCAGTAGCTCACATCTGCCAAACTAAACAAGATTGACGCTTTTCAAGTTACAGATTAATTTGAATCGCGTGTCTGCTCTTAAATTCGCTGCTGGGCAAATCGCTACACACGATCCGAATGAGAAAAGGCGCAGCGGAACAGCAGATTTTTTTATGGACAAAAAAGGGACTCAACGCCTAGGGCCCTACAAGTCCCAACTATACCACCTTCTTCGCAAATCCGATTTCTTTGCAGCGAAGCGCGTGCAGTTATGGCGACGGGGGGTCCGTAAAGACTCGCCACACATAAGCATAAACATATAAACACTCAGATATAAGTTGGTAGCTTCTGAAATCCGTGGCTGATCCAGGACCGATAGTGTTGGGCTGCTCAGCAGGCAGTCGCTGCTACCAAGGCACCCAACGATCTGTGGTCGTGACGAGAAACTTCGCAACGTATTATGCCCGATAACCACCTGAAGAAGCTAATTTCCAAGACCGAATCGATATCCTAATCGGAATCATTTCAGATCGTAGGAGGCGAATTGACAAAGTAATAAAAGATCTGAGATCGAATTAATTTTTGGTGTAGAAGGCTGATCCTGCAATGCGAAATTGACTAAATGTTGATAAGGGGTTCGATATCCAATTTGTTTCTTATAAGAAACTATAGTTTTATGTAGAAAACAGCAAAATTTCTCTGTAAGAAAATTTCACTGCAGAATACTGCAGAAAATATGTGCTAACGAAAGTACTTGATTGAAATGACAGGCTTCTGATAATTGGGTGACAAAAGAGGGGATCGATTTACGGTTTGTTGAATGTAAGAAGTGAATTCCCTAACTTAGTCTCCGAGCTCATTAAACATATAAGTACTCCTAGTCTGCGTTTTATGCAAACGGGCAGGATCGTGCGGCACGCATGTTTTGCAACTGCAATCAATCTTGGCGAGTCGGAGCTCGTAAATAAAGTGCTGCTCGTTGGTGTGTATAGGTATAGTAAGAGCATGGCGCAAGTAAACCAAATCACCGTTTACAGCATCTTTGCTAGCCGTACATGGAAGCAGGCCGCGCCGGAACGTCTCAAGAAACAATATTGAGCGGACGATCAATAGCAAAAAGGACCGATCCCGATGTCCGATGCAAAGCCACCAACATTGGAATCCGCGGCAGGTACCTCATAAAACAAAAAAAATACATCATAGTGCGGCAAAAGTGATGTGCCGACGAAACCCACTCACACAATCCCAACTCGCCGACATGGAAAATGATACCAATGAATTTTACGAGTTAGGATATAGAATTTCAAATCGCATCCCAGAAAAATATATATACTTAGAAAATATGCATAGCGAAAGAAAAGTAAAAAAGCAGCCGTGTAAAAAATGTAGAGGGAATTTTCGTTCTTGGGATACTTTTGACTCAATTATTTATTTGCGACCCTTCAGCGTAAATTCTCCTGCGGGAATAATTATTGGACATACTTGAGATGCCTCTTTCTATTTTAAGCAGTGGCCCAATGGAATAATGTGTTTCAGTGACAAACTCTACGAGCGAACAACATTCTCTCTCTTCTCAATTTTTGTTCCTTTTCTTCTACCGTGGCCCCCTCGATGAGTGCCCTTTTGTTTCCGAGATTTTTTCTTTCCTTCCCGAATCACCAATTATACAAGCTCTACTGATGCTCCGTTCACTCTTCTTTTTTTTTACAGACAAACATTTGCTTAGTAAAATTAGCGTCTATAGTGTCACTATAAAAACTTGAGCAATAAATAATGAAGCACGCGATAAAGTCTAAGTTATCCAATTAGCTCTCAACATGGGATGAGACACTGTTTATTAGAAACTGCTTTTCCTGGTTGATGATATGTCGACTTGTGAAGCTATATTATAGAGGTACCTATTACCTGGCAAAGAGACTGTGTTTGTGACGGATATTATAAAAAGATAAATGTATGAGACGCTAAATAAACAAAGAGAGAAATAAGAGAAAAGATAAAAGATAAAAACGAATAGAGGACTCGACACGCTTTATCCTGCGGGCAGGCATAGCACGACAATTAAATAATCCGCGACGCATTCTGGTCCCAGGTGTGGTGCATGGGAGGATCTCTCGTTGAGTTTGGGCATCTGGTCCCGATTACGTAGGTGCAGGCGAAGTAGAAGATGAAGAAGAGGAATAAGAAGAAGAAGGTGCAGGCGTAGGTTATATACATCGGTGTAGGTAGGTTGGTACCCACTGTCTTAAGGCTACCATATATTACATCTTTCCCCTTCTTGCATCTCTCTTCTCCCCAGATACTTTCCTCTTTTCTTTCCTCTTTTCTCCTCCTCCTTATTCTTCTTCTTCTTCTTCCTCTCCCTCCTCTCAACATCATCTTCCCTTTCTCTTAGCTGCAGAGTTGGGCCCAAGAAGAGGTCCCACAGCCCCCGTGTCGTCGCGGGCATTCCTGGAGCTGATTTTATTTGTAGGATGTCAACCAGTTAGAGAGGGAAAGAGGAAAAAGAGAGAGTGAGAGAGGGAAAGAATGTGAGTCTGGTAACGTGACCATGGTGGCATCGGCACAAGGGGGATAAGGATGGGACCCGGACCGGACTGGACAGGACCAAACGGCAATTAATTCGCTTCTAGATTTATTGTGTCTAACTTCGATGGATCCTATTACCCAACCAATGATTTTCAGCCTCTGCTACCTCGAAACGTGGGTCGTGCCAATCACTGCACCGCTCCTGGAGGCCCAGGCCCAAAACTCTCCCGAGAACTTGGTGGTCTAATTATTCAAGTTGCAAGAGTGTGTCTCCCTTTAGTTGACCCAATTCACTTAGAACTAATGAAGGATCAGAATTTTATTTAACGAGGCTTTTACTGTTTCAGTACCATAAAACTTCTGGTTTTAGAAGGTATTCCATACTTTGACACATATTTTGTACATTAAGTTAATAATTACTGCAAAGATGCCATTTTCTAATCATACCTTGTAACTTCTTACCTCCTACAATCGTAAATCGATCCCTTATTTTGCCATGAAAGTACCAAAATCGGAATGGGAATTAGTAATCAGTAATAATTAAAAATTCTGAAATTTCGTTTTCGAAATTATTTAAAAGAAGAGTATAGCAACCACCACGCGAACAAACTCAGAAGTCTAAAAACTACAGAAGACCGATACTTAAATCACTCTGGTCACTCAGTCTCGCGGCTCAGATTGATGTAAAGCCATGTTTTACATTCAATTCAATTGGGCAAAAAACTGCTATCTGTTGGGTAGAACTGTGTCTCTTTCCTTCTGATTTCCTCTCTTTCTATTCTTCCATCTCTTTTTCTTTCTCTTATGCGAGGAGGCATTGTGCTGCCGTTAAATTCCCTTTGGCTAAACGTGGCCTCGTCTCCAACCACTTTCGGACGTGTCCAGAGAAAAGCAGCTTGTTAGAAGTGCCCTTCGCAACTGACACGAGCGAGTCATTATTTAACTGTATTTTACTGCAATGAAAGCGAATGTGATGCTGCATGGGAAGATTAAATTCGAATTATTCTCAAGTATATAAATTAAATGAAGAAGTCGTATTTTTCTCCTGATGTAATAAACACAATAAGAGTGGACAAGAAAATTTAAACGTAATTATTTTCAAATAGTTTCTGAAATCGATTGACTTTAAACGATTAGAAAGGAAATATTAGAAAGTAACCTCTCTCTTTTCTAGAAGACATTCACCTGCAACTGCAGCGGAAGACCGGAAGAGACTTAAATAAACTAATTTCTGTGAAAACACTCAATTCTTAAAAAATCATTCTATAATAATTATCAATCAAACTGGGTTCTATAAACTCTGAAGTCTAAGGGTTGTAAAGTTCATCCACAGCTTCCCATTGTCAAAGAGAATTTATTCCCGAGAAAACTCAGAGTGCTACTAATTATTCTAAATTTATGTTCTCCATACATCCACTTATCTCTTCTTCTCCCTAACCGGAGGAAAGGAAATGTCCAGCAATACGAGATACTTGGTATCAACGTTCGGATCTACGCGGATCATTACATAAAAGCTGGTATAGTAGGACTCTATGTGGAGAAGAGTGTGGATATAGTATATTCTGCTACACTGTGAAGTATATATCTGTATATATATATACACATATATAGGTAATACAGTATACGGGAGTCCCGCGCGATTCCCAACGCCATTTGACGTAAATTGCGAGGGCCCACGTAAATTGCTCACGCGCCAGTCACGTTTCTGCTTTATTCCGCACCGCAACCAAGATAGAGAAAAGACAGTAGCGGACATTCCCGCAACTGTCACTCTGGTCTCAGCAGATCTGCTTCAGCTTGCAGATTCTGGACCAAACGATCTGAGTCTGGACCACACGGTTCGACAACCTGCCCATCGGGACAGTGGACTCCACCGAAGTTAAACTGCTTACCTTCCGGTGAGAGTCCATCACCCTATAAAACTCTCAAATCCCATTCTTGTTCCTGCCCTGCCTGATAATCGATGGATCTCTATCAACTCGAATTATATGACAAGGGAAAATGTTCTAAGCTTTATGTTAACATTTTCCATCCCCTTTTTTCTCAACAACTCTTCACACACTTCCTCTTTCCCTCTACATTTTCCAACCCCCTTTTCTATTCACTTTTGCATTCCGCTTTGCCCACGTACTTTTCCAATCCACTTTAAAATCCTCTTACAATCATCCTTTTTCAAACTCCTTTTTCCACCCAATTTCCCATCCTAGTTTTCCCATCCCCTATTTCCACCACCACCACCTTTTCAAACATCCTCCCTTTTTCAATCCTATTATCGTTCCTTTTTCTCAACACCTTCTCTTACACTCTTTTTCCCTCTGAATTTTATTTTCCAATTCCCTTTTTCATTCGCTCTTGAATTCTGCTTTGCTCACCCTGTTTTCCAACCTACTCTTTCCACCTTTTCCGAACCTCTTTTTTTCATCTTCCCGGATGCATTTGTGTAAACGACATCTTTCCGTGAAAATTGTATTAATTCCCGTGCGGAAATTTTATCGTGGCCCTGAGTGGGCTCAAGTCAGGGGATGCCAAACCGGGGTGAAACGCCAAATATGACCGGGCCCAAGCCTGGACGCCCGGGTTTGACTGGAAGCCCGGCCTGGGCCCGGCCAGATTTGGCGTTTCATCAGCGGTCTGGGCCAGGCAGAAATTTATGCATGTTTTTGGATAGCCAAAGCGCAAATTGAAAACATAAACTTTAACTTACCAATCAAAGGAAGGTGATTGATTATACATGACGAGAATGGAGTTGTTGAACTTACCTGAAACAAAGAAAAAAATGTTAATAAGATATTTCGTTAAAAAATTCTACATATCGATATAAAATAAATAATTTTCAAAAGACGTAGTTCGCAGATTGCAATATGTAATGTTTAGCTTTTATAACAAAAAAAAATTCGATTTGAAAGTCTAAAATCAGAAAAACTGATGGCGAATGGAATCATCATCGAAGGCGTCAATCTGTCTCTCGTAGTGGTCGAAAGGCTTGCCAATCGGACCGCCAATCGGAATGAGTCGCTCGTGGCCACCGATTTTCAAGCAGACGGGAGGGAATAAAACAGGAGGGACACTAATTAGTGATTCCAAGAACCAAGAACACAAACCGAACCACGATCGTCTCGTACCTCTCAGCCTACGTTCTGGGTCTGGTGGTGTTGGACTGTTAGTCTAAGGCCCCAATCAGTAAGAGCGATAGGAGGGGTATAAATGGGTATAAAATAAAGATAGAGAAGAGTCCCAAACAGGCTGGAGAAAAGAAAACCGTTCCAAACATCAGATCTACTTCGAGTGTCGACCCTAACCTCGGAATTCATTACCCCTGACCTCTGGGTCCTCTCAGATCTTCTCAGTCTTTTCTTATCGAGATAAGACGTTCAGAGCACCTTCTTTCATGCTACTACGAAATAAATAAAACGAAAAACTCACATTCCTTGTCTACCCTTGTAAAATCTATCATTAATCTCTTTCTTATGCAAATTTCATTCTTCATATTTGACTCCTATTATTCATAGTCCATCAGCATTCTCAATTTTTCAGTTACTCTGGATATAAAGACTATCAATGACTCTATGAATAATACTTTGAAATGTTTGAAATCTTTTAAAATCTAGATTTCGTTATTTGTGGGCTTTCAAGAAAGGTTAAAAAAGTTCAAGTCATTTCATGCGATTTCAAGAGGTTTCAAAGATCCTCTATAAAAGAGTTTGGAAGAATTCAAGGGATTTCAAAATATTTGAACAACAGAAGACGATCGTGCGGAGGAAATCACTTCACAAGAGATTCATAAGAGAAAGAATACTCACTGAAAAAAAGGTTTGCTTCGGACAACAAAATAATTTTGTTGATATTTGTGCAACAAAATTTTGTTGTTGGCTCAACCAAATTATTGTTGGGTCAAGAAAACGTTTTCTTGAACTAACAAAAATTTATTTCAGCCAACAAAATATATTTTGTTGTACAAAATATTTTTTTGAGTGCTTAGATTTGTAGTGAGATCACATAATAGAAAATGATAATTGATGATCTAAATAAAACGCAAATGCCTGACACATTAGACTTAGTGACTTTGATTTTCTATTGCTCAGTAAAATTGAATTAGTTAAATTATAAATCAGTGAGAATAATCCGGTGTAGAAAATTTTCAATAGATTCAAAATTGATTGGAATCGTGAGATAAGAATCACGGATATTCAGTGAAATTTGACTAGGAATTAGTGAAATTTTAATTATTTAAGTTTAGAGAGTGACTTCTGAGGGACAGTCAAAATCAATCAGAGAGACAAAAGATCATAAAATGCGAACAAGTCACTAATAATACCTATTCGCTCGAAAAGAGTTGAAAAGGATCAAGAGATCCCAATATTCTGTCTGCTTAGTCAGATCTTATTGTCTAAGACTTCTCTCGTCCGATCACCGAAGTTAAGCAGCGCTTGGCTAGATTATACTCGGATATGTGCCGTCTTACAAAAAAAAATCCGAATAAATTTTAAAGCTAATGTCAGAATTGTATTATAGTTAGAGTTTCATGTCTATTATTTTTATTATTATCTATCTCATATTTTACCTAGGAAAGCAATATATATCAGACCCAAACAATTCCATGACATAACCATGGACTCAGTGCCTAGTTTCATAAGAAATCAGTCTAATAATCGAATTATAATAATAATAATAATAATTCGATTGATTAAACCCTCAATACATATGTATCAAATTCTTAAACTTTTAAAAAGAGACAAAAATAAATTGAGAAAATGATTTATCTTCCTGGGTGGTATGAAATGTCAATCAATCTGTCATTAATTTCTAACAAACATTTGTATACGTATCCCAAATGCAATTGATATCGACTGGTCATATCCCCAAAAGTGGACGTGTGTACAACAATAAAAAGCGGAGGAAGTGATCAGGTGAATATTGTGGTTGACAGGGGTCGATTGAAATTCTATTTTCTGTCCATCAACGCAATCAATCTCTTGTACGTACATCCTGAACCAGTCGAACGACACGATGCGCTCGAGAGTTCTGGACCTTTACAGACATTTAGGAAACCTATTCGAAGTGGAGAAACAGGAGGAGAACCAATCAATCCTATGACGCACCTACGTTCGCTGAAGTGTTCCCGAGTGATAAAGAAAAAATAATTGCTGAAAACCTTTGAGAGATTCACTTCAATGGACTCGAAACAATGAAAAAATTCCATCCAAAAACAAACTTGTCTCAGAAAAAAATCTGTTATGCAAACAAATTTCATTTGATGTTAAATTATTGTAAGAGTTTACCAAAAATTGTTTCTCAAACATTTTATAATGTAGAAAATCCGGTAAATGGGTACAGAGACGAGTTAAAACAAATTAAATATATAATGAGTATTTTATATAAACGAGATTATTCAGATATTTCAACTGAATTTAAATAAACATGTGGTAAGAAGATTTGATTTTAATAAAAATGCGATTCACGTCTCTATATTTTAACTTTGTAAGAGGAACATTTTTCGTTGGTGGAACATCTATAGTTGGATGCGCCAGCCCACGCAGCCTCACTCTGATTGCGAAATGAGGATAACCGTGTGAACCGTTCGGATAATAGTGTTATCAGACGCGAGCCCGTGTAGGACACGATGTGTTTCTGATACGACGACAAAACTACCTGAGCTCAGGTTTAAAGGAAAGTACTCGAGTGACTAGCGTTTCAAACAAAATTCCCGCTGATTTTTAATCAAATTTATCATTTTCTTTTAAAAAGTAAACGTAATAATAACTCGACTTAGTTACAGTAAAAACTTCTTCATAAAAATTCTAATCTGAAAGTCGTGATAACATTATACCTCGCTTTACGGGATAAACACAGGTTTACACCTTATAATTTCTACTTTTACGCTTAGAATAACAATTATCATCGAGTGGAGTTAACGATCACTATTTCTGCAATGCTTTGTCGGCTTTCCAAGAGGGTAATTTTATTTTTCTCAAAATACACGTCCTACTTCTGATATATTATATTTTTTCTAAGAAGACTACTAAAAAGTGAAGAAAATATAATTTTAGGTTGATAAGAACTGCTTTAAGTAATATTGATTGCTCAAAATAATGCAGACTAATAATTAACATAATCGCATAATTATTAATTTTGCACAGTTACTGTATTTATCTATGAATTTTGTATAATTAACGATTTGAAATTTCTTGCTTTGTTTTTATTTTTACTTTAAGTTACCTCCTTGCAAATTTAAAAAGCTATTGACCATCAACGACTCAGGATTCGAATCCAGAAGAGCATTTCATTTAATTAAGACTTGCTTTTATTTCTGTTAAACTCGTTCGGGTATTTTAGGAAGTCCCGCAGCTTAACACGCAAGAGTCGGAGAATTAATTTATTAGCCTGCCTAGCTTACGGATTTGTTCTCCACGCGCGGCATTCTTATAAAGTAGTTAATACAAGATTCGGAAGATGAAAAAGCTTAACAGGTTTTCACCTTGAATTCTCAGCTTAACTCCTAGACGATCAAAAAATGTAAAAAGGAAACATTCTCGCTAAATTCTCGAACAATAGAAAATAGAATAATAAGACATGTATTTGGAAAAGCTGTTACCCTCAATGAAAGTGACTTGCTGGAATGTAACATCGCTATTGCAAGATTATTATATTATTACGTTATTAACTCGAGTATTTCAAGAATGATGTAGTACATAGAACATTGTAATTTCAAGATGGTACATAGTACTGCAATTTTAATTTTTTCTGCACCACAAAGTCATTATTGTGCCCCAGGACAATCGTGTTAATCCAGACCCAGTTAATACATAAGTGTGGTACCAAAGCGACGCCCCATCGCGATTTTAACGCCCTTCACATCCTCACAAGACACAGACGTGCCCTCAAGTGAAATAGTTCAGTTCCTACAACTTCCTTTCTAATAATAATAATAATCATTGTCGAGCTCTCATGTCTGAACTGGTTATGACATTTACGACTGGTACGCACAAGTTGCAATTAAATTAACGGCAATTTCGATTAAAATAGCAAACAGGCATACCAACTTCCGACACCCGCATTCCTTCCATTAATAATCAGAGTGTTATTTTCAAATCATAATAAACATATCAATAAAGATAATCATAAATATCTTGCCAATAAATAACCCAATTTTAAGTAAAAAAAATAATGCAACAAAAATTATATTAATTATATTAATTATATTAATTATATTATATAGTATATTATGTTTCCCGGTCTAAAGAATTCAATTTTAAACACTTTGCAATCTGAAACTGCAATTGGAAATTATGAACCTCTTGCTATGAGCAAAATGATAAATTGTTGGAAAGAATATCATGGAGTTAATTTTGAACGATTGGGGTACTCAACACCTCGTTTCAGTGGCAGGCGTTGATGATCTTTCAAGAAAGATGGCTCATTAGCTAGTGAAGGGTGGTTGCCACCTACTGGGTGGGGCAGAGGGTCACTGAAACAATAGTGTTGTGACTCCACCTCATCAACATATTTTTCTCTAAGCTTTTGACTCTAGTCGATTGATTTTCTTTTGATTAATAGTCTCTCCCTTTAAGCCATCGATCCCAATCCACTTCATGTTCAGTTCAGATGCTAAAGATTCCAATTTATTTTAATAAAAGCAAGATGCTTATCTCGCTTTCCTACACTACATATTTTCAAATCTCATTATCAGTGTTGAACCTTCGCCTTTTCTTCTAACTTAAAATATCTTTCAAGCATGTTCCTTATACAAAAGAAACAATTTCAATAATCTAAAATAGGCAGAGCAGAGTTTGAGAAATTATAAGATTGACATTTCTGAAATGTAAATTATGACTCGGGGATATGTGATACCGAATAAAGTATAGAATCAAGGAGTTTGACGAGTTTCGGGATCCCCGGATGTTCTCATGGCCGTTCCACGAGCGTGTATCATTGCAGAATTTAATTATCGCAACCTTGACCGATGAAGTTATTTTTTAATCGTGAGAACGAGTCCGAGAGACAATTTTATTTCGTTGTCAGATGCAGGTAAAGGCGAAGGTAGACTAGCTGGCCCACGGCTAGTCCCCGGCCCCGAAGGGGAAAGTACGAGTCATATATTAGAGAACTGTTGGGGACACCTAACAAGCTGCCAGGACACGTTTCCTGGAATCAGCAGCGTTGCTCGCTGCAACCAACTCCCATCGTTCTGCTGCAGGACTCAGTTGGCACATAACCAATAATTCTTCACTTGTTTTACGTCCGGACGCAAATAGTCACCACTGGCTGCGATTTTTCTCCCTCCTGCCAATTTAAACACAATTTTTCTTTTTTCATTCGCTCTTCAGAACGAGATGCTGCCGAAAATAAATCCGTTTCTCATTATTCTTTTTAATTCCGATAATTAATTTCAGCTATATTATTTCCTGAAACTGTCTGAAAACAAACCTTTTCAGCCAAAACTCGAACCCTTTTAGCATGGAACAGAACCGTGGAAGCTTCCTTGTGTCGGTAAATGTTGGCAATAGGTGACTTGGCTTTGAACTCGCCAATACTATTCAAATTTTACACGAAAATGTAAATTTTCGCTTTAAATACTTCCCGAGTAGAAAATCCAGCCTTGGGCGAGTTAAATTGGAATCTCGACGAGATTTATGAGCCTGGAAGCATAGTTTAGAATCGATACCTATATCGGCAATCGACGCTAAAGTAAGGCAGCGCTGTGACGTCCGGAACGTCCGGCGTGAATGAGGTGCTAACGATCAGTGATTATCGGTTTCCCTCTGTAAATGCACGTGCATACATAAACGAGGGAGCCCGAGCAAGTGGGAGACGAATGTATTGGTGTGGTTATCCATCAATCCTTTCTGGTAAAGATTGGACCTCCCGCGACGGTCTCTCATCTTCTCACCATCCAATGATGGACTCTATCATGAAGGTAACGCTCCTCAACTTGTATCGCCACCCAATACTCTACAAACTACAAAATCTCAAGGCAATCTACTCTCAATAATCTTTGAAAACTTTCCTTAGTTAAGAACTATATCATCTAATTCGAAAATATAAAGAAACACCGATCTGTGCCCGATCTGGGCCACGTCGCCAATTTCTGCACGAGTATACCTCGCTCATTATTTTTTGTTGGAAAAATTTAAATTGGCTTTTAATCACGAGCCAAAAATAAAAGAAAATGGGTTCATATATTGCTTTAATTCCTTTCACCTCGCAAATATAAATTGAACCAAGCCAAGGAGATCGATGATGTACAATTTCGATGGAAGATAGCGAGGCGATAACTCAAAGAAAAGCTGAAAACATCATTACATGTTCATTACTGTTAGTTATTATTTATGATTAACTTAGAAAGGAATACCAAGAGCGATTCGTATACATGTATAAGACGAACTTACACGCAGACAATGAATACTTATACGAGTCGAGAAATGCGATAACTTTATACGTGATCAGATGAGGGTAGATGGAGGGGTGATGAGGGGGTGGTGAGGGGAAGAACAGGGCTAACCAGAAGGGAGGCGTGGAAGATCACGACTTAACTCATACAAAATCCAAAGGCGCATACACGTTCGTAATCAAACCTATAAATCCGAGGCGTAAGCAACCTTTGACACAAATTCTCTCTTTGTTGGGTACATATGTATACCGACTCTGCTGGCCAATCGGTTCTATCTTATTGGATAGAAGAAGAAATGCACGAATTACTCGCTCCTATCGGGGATCGAATATCGATAAGGATTTTATTTTTTTTTGGCGGGAAATTAAATCGATATTGGTGATTTCGAGTCAAGGAACTTCAGCATATATATACTTTATAAATTTACCTCGGAATCTGTTAAGACATTCTGATATTAATTCAGAGATTGACAGTCTGATTGAAATGCGATATTTATATGTTGTCAGTAATGGAAAGAAAATTTTCTATTTTTTATTTTCGATTACTATTCTATGGATAAAATCTTCGGATAAAAGTCCCGTCGGAAGAAGGACTTTATGATTGATAAAACCGATGAATAGTCTGTAATTATCTACTTATAGCAATGGACCATTTGTATAAATGCAAGAAAATGTAACGAATCCAATAAAAGGGAATGAAATCTAATAAATTACATTTTTTTGTTTATATGGTTGGATTTGATGTTGCAAATTGTTGCAAGTGGTGTCTGTTCTACAGTACTGCCTCTTCACCACAGTGGGCGTGGTAATGCACGAGCAGTTATCGAACCACTATCGTTAATAAATCTATGCCTCAACTAGAACGCGCCTCGAGTTATATTCGGTCAATGCTTCAGCCCCGATCGTCGATCCGTCAATGGTAAAAATGCAGTTTGCATCGTTATACGGTATAGAAATCCCCCTAGAACTCTTTTTCTCAGTTCAGGAAGATAGCTTATCAGTTATCAGATTTCGAGTCGCCTTTGGCGATAATATAAATATACTTAGATCCCAATAAATTATTATTTACTGACTATAAAAAGTCACTTAATACATCAGTGTTAAAAAGATTTATGTATGATGAAGGAGAGTAATCATGAAATATGTGTTATTTTCTCTCAGGTGTTCGATAACAAAGTAAGGTGTCATTTACCATCATATCACTATTATAACAATAATCATTGACGATTTAGGTTTCAATATATCTGAATTTCAATAGAGACTAATTATTGTTTTATCTACACTCAATCTATAAACACATAAGTATTTTTGTATATTTGAATTATAAATTTTAGTTCAAGAATTTGAGATTAAACTTCAACTTTTATTAAAATTTTG
Source organism: Synergus japonicus (assembly GCA_900474275.1). Lineage (NCBI taxonomy): Eukaryota > Metazoa > Arthropoda > Insecta > Hymenoptera > Cynipidae > Synergus > Synergus japonicus. Next base: position 72,428 of record UCOH01012470.1, on the reverse strand, counting down.
AGATATGTATGTGAAAGAATTGTCATTAGTTCAAATTACGAGATTTATAAAGGGTATTTTGGAATCTCGATAAAATTTGAATCTATCAGGGACAAGTAGTGCCATCCAACGTTACTCCGTGCAACTTGAAAGGAATTCAATCTTTAAATTCTATTTATCTTCCGAAATTGTTTATTTAAAATTCCCGAAAACTATATAAATAAAATAAGACACTCGCTAGAATTAAATGTTAATTAAATTAAATAAATTAGACATTAGATGAATAAATTATGAAAGTTATAAAATAAAGGAATACTTCGAAAAATTTAACTTATAGAATCAAAGAACCCTTCTTCTAATTAAGAAATATTTTTTTGAGTTAAAGAAATTTGCCTTGAAACAACAAAACTGATTTTGCATCTATTGGAGCCAAACTTGTATTTCAAGTCACATTGAAAAAACTGGTAGGGTCAACAAAATTTTTGGTTGCCATACAGCTAAAAAAATGTCTTGTTTTGCTTTTTTTCTTTATAATCAAAAAACTCTCCGGGATTACGTTATCTTTTAATGTCTTAAATTTCCTTTCATGATAATTTTTGAACAGTGAATCGGAAGTTAGTTTGAAAAAAACGAGAAGAAGAAAAATCGGAATCCGACTGAAACCTAGCTTACTTGTAATCTAAAATTATGAAAATTGCATTGAACGCAAAGGCTTCAAAATAGCTATAATTATAAAGTGTTTTGATACACATAATTATATGTACTTATGATGCCTATAAGAAGAGTTTTTCATATTTTCCAGCAAGAGATTGTTAGTTACCAAATACCGAAACCTTGAGACTACTTCCGAACTTTTGAACAATGTCAGGTTGGTGAAAGTGAATTTCTCAAGCAGATTGTGCGCCATTGGCGGCAGAGAGGAAAGAATCGTTGTCATTATACGCAATATAGCCCGGAGGCACCGAGCTTGTGCCGGTGAGTTGAAGTATTGATGTCCTAGGAGAGACTGGGTAGCCACTTCCTAGCTAGTGTGCTTCCCTGGCCTGAAGACTGCCAGGAATCAATGACAAATTCAATGGAAATGACGCCTTTGGTTTCGCGAATGTATTTCCCTGCCTCGAAGCCAGTTCGATATCCCATAGACTCAAACCTTCAAGCAACTCGATTATCATAGTTCCCTATAATTCATTATCATAACTATATACAACTACTGTAAATATTTCTACTTCCTATTCAATGTTAACAAGGAAAACTAATGTTAACAAAGAAAACTAGTGTTAATGAGGAAAATGTTAACAATGTTAACGAGGAAAACTAATAAAACATGTGAAACTGCCAAAATATATTTTGTACCTAAAGAATAAACCTCAATTGTTCTTTGAACTCAATTTGAAGAAAATAAACATAAGCTTCACATAATTTGCTAAATTACGTGAAAAATATTCTCCTGTTATTTATTATCTCTAGAAGATAAAGAAAAGGGCGTACGCAGTATTAGAACGCCCAATGCATCCTGTAAAGGTTGATCGAGGTGAAGAAACACAAAGGAGGGATAAATATAAAATAGCAGAAGACGAAAGACGAAAGAGCAAAAAAGGGTAAAACTGTATCGGGATATAATGACGGGGTAGCCGCGCGATCGGGTTCGGCGTGCAACCAAGTCGATGAGCATGTGAGAGAGTTTCAGATTTCTGAAAGAAACCTGTATCTATTTTCATATTTATTTCTCCATAAAATATTAATTTCTTCTCAATGGGAAACTCCCATTATATGGAGATAATTAAATTCAAAATATCGTCATTGTTTGTAAATTGGAACCTTTATAGACTTAGCACTTTATCGATTTTCCCATGGCATGGCGACCTCAGCAATTTTTCATTAATTACAACATTTACAAGCTCTGACATGGATGAACTCTTACTTTAAAGAGTTAGAAGATAATTCATGATATATATATATGTATATTGTATATTATGTTTATGTATATATGTTTAAGTATTATGTACTTGGTGACTCGCGAGGAAAATCTTGTCGTGAACGCACGCGCCGTGATCAGGTATTTTTTACGTAACCTGTACCAATAAAATGAGATAGCGGGAGTAGAGGCATCGACGCGATGCTGAAACAACTATACTTATCAGGGATCGTGCCTCGCAGGTCTGACGAACCCGAGGTTTCAGTCCCGCTTCTGTAATTACTATCCTTGTACCCTCCTTCTACTCCAGTTCAAACCAAAACTTAGATATACCCCTAAGTCGCGTATAGATTTATCGGAACACTGACCTTTTCTCATTCAAGCAATGATTTTTCTTTCTACATTTAAGGGTATGTGGTAATTAAGTATATGGTAATTAATTCAATAGAGGACTAAAAAATTACATTATTATAATAAAAAGCTTTAGTAAAAGCGCATTAACTTTGGCTAATATAATAAATAATAGAGAACAAATAAATAATTAGAAAATAAGAATTTGAAAACTGCAATGTAATATGAGACGTTCATTAAGGAAGCAAACGAAAGAGTAGAAGCTTTTAATTTTTTCCAAGTTCCGGACATGTATACCTATATCTAAAGTGCAGAAGCTCAAACCTTGCATTGCGCGTAATCAACCCGTCATCTGGTCGCGTGCAAAAAATACGTTAATTCGCGAGGGCGCGCATTGGCTTGCATGACCATGCAAATAAATAAAACGGCAAATACATCGCTGTTCCATATACGTATATATTATACACATTGGTCCGTATTTTATATTTTATCCAGGTTCGAATGATTGATTGCGTTCGCTACCGGGGCTACTGATAAGAATCTCGCAAAATGCCGTTGCCCAGCGTATACTTGTCATTTCACGCATTGTTTATTATTGTCCGTCGATTTTATCGTGATGCGCGAGAAAAAAAAAGAAAAACGATGGATATTCTCGTCTATCGATTCACGGTTTCAAGGGTCACAAGGAACTGCGACCGTCGCTTTGTATATTAATACTGAGATGTGAAAGACCATTCATTTTAGAGAACGACTCATAATCAGGGAGTTTAGGAAACAGAAAATCTTTGAAAATTGTAATCAAACTACTCATATCTAATTATATAAAGGACCCAACTGTTCACATTGATGATTTCCTGGATTTGATGAAAATCAAGTACCTGAAGTACTTGTACCTTTCTCAAGGACGAACCGACACTCTCCCGGGTTAGAAACGTTCAAACCGAGGTTCAAACTTTATAATGACCGCTTCTGTCCCGTCCGTGATAGATGTGATTTGTGATATCTTGTAATCGTATCGTATGCTCGTTAAAGGTCGCTACCGTTCGTCAACGTCATACCGAAAAAACGGGTCTCGATTACACCACTTGACCATTGTCATATTATTTTTTTTTTATTAATTATACCTTTAAAAATGGACCTATGAATATTCAGTGGAAATTTGTTGCATAAGATTAGTTCATTTCGACACGAATTAAACAGAAAATTAATATAAGAGGCTTATTAGCCACTTAAATTTAATTCAAAAAATGTAATTTTGAGAAATATGTTTCTATGGCGTGAGAGAAAAGTAAGTTTCTCTTGAAAAAATATAAACTTTGAATTATAAGGAACCATCGACAATGTACTTTTCTTGAAAGCCACCCGGTACAAAACGAATTCTGACGCCAAGGAATCGCGAAAGCAACAGATCGCTATACGTTATTATTTTCGCCAGTTATCAAATTAGATGTTGGCTTAACGGCTACGTAGCGTATTCCTTCCCTTATATCGCCTCATTGGCGTACGCAACTTTTCTCTATTTTCCACCTCGTATAGAGTAATACACCACAAAATATTAATTGAAATATCAGTACCAAAAGTGTATCCAAAATAAAACAATTTAAATTATTGGATAAAAAAAAATATTTAGTAGATCTGACTGAACCATGTGGAAACAAAAAAATTATTATCTATAAGATTTGAATGAACAATACAATAATTTTATTACTCAGAACGGTTCTATTTGACGCTTAAACATTGTCAAAAAAATTACATGCTTTATAATGTTGTAACTTTTTTGACAATGCTTTGATCGTCAAATGGAACCGTTTCGAGTAAGAAAATTTCAATTCCCGCAATTTTTAATATATTTTCCGTTTATCATAAACGCTTCTAACTTCAGTATGAAGAATAATATATGGACAAAAACATGCCAGATGTGGAATGTTTTTATCGGTAGGGCTGTTAATAAAAGTTCTGTAATGTATTGCAAGGACGACGTGTTTTATGTCGCCTTTGCATAAAATGTCCTGCAATTTGCGCGGTTTCATCCCGTAAATTATTGACGCCCTCGCGAACCGATTCAGGTGTGCTGGAGCGAAAAACTATATCGCTCGGGGGATGTATGAGATGACGCCCATGGGCTTCTCTAGACGTATAGAAGTACATCCCAACGATTACGGCTTACTTGTTACTACCTACAACGTACTTATGTTACTTTTAAAACTGCTTATTACTGTGATTACCGGCGCATAATGCGGCGACCGAGCGTTCTACAATTTATTATTGAATTGCTATAATGCAGTTACAGCTCATACACCAGGTATATATATATATATATATATATATATATATATGTACAGTGTACGCGGTGAAGTGTACAAAAACTTAAGAGTCCTAATTCGTCCTAATTCAATGTTTCAAAATTCTTTTCGAAGTTATTTTAAAGGCACACATGTGATACTTTGAAAATTAGCTTATTTCTATTGATTTTTAAGTTTCTCACAAATTTTCTCCACAATAATGAATATTTTTCATGAAAAATTTCACTGGAAATAGTAAATTAGCACTTTCTCTACCATTTCGCAAAGTTTCAGCGAAAAATATTACATTATTATGAAAAGAGTCTGTGAGAAACCTAAACTCAATAAAAATTTTCCAAGTATGTATCACATGCCCTTAAAGTTTAAAACGATTTAATTTAAAATATTCAAATGTTTTTTTATTCTTATATCTTGAATAATTTCGAGCCAGAAAGTATATCGGAATTTTGGCATTTGAAACGATTTAAATTTGAAATTTTCCAATTTTGAAGGTCTGTCTAATTAAAAACCTTTACGCAGTGATAAGAATTACAATTATTGTGAAATTTATATCTGATGGTGAGAATAAAAAATTTTTTTAGAGAAAATAGTTGTCCATAGCACAGTAATAGTGGAATATTGCTGTACGACCTAGGAAATTATATTCTGCACTTGGGATATTCCTACATTATTATAAACAGCAAATTGTTCAGTGCGAATATTTTTTTTAACTATTGTGTGAAATGCGGAAGAAGATACTAAAGAACTAAGGATATACCTTGGAACATCATATGGTTTTATATAGTTACGTCGGATAAAATGACCAGTCTTGATGCAATTCTCACGAGTAAAAGTAAAACGAGAAAACCCAATTTCAAGAGCAAACGCTATTCTTATAATTTAATCTGTATAATTTTGTATTTGTAATCAAATTTCAATAGATTTATTTTCTATTAAAATAACTAGATCTCGATTCTCGAATTCTTCATTTTAAGCAAAAAGTATTAAAATTAAACATAAAAAAAGGTACGTCAATAGAGAAAAATATATTTAATTCTAATAATTAGAATTATTAGATTTTGATTTAGATTAATAGAATTTTAATCCAAAACTCTTAAATGTCGATAAAATAAGGATTGAATAACTAATATAAATTAGTTAAATTAAATTTAAATTTGATTTTAATTTAAATCAATTTAATTAATTTTAATTAAATTAAATTTAAATTTCATTTAATTTTAATTTATATTAGTTAGATTAAATTAAAAATTAATTTAATTGTAAATAGATTTAAGCAACTTTTCCACTGTCATTTCAACAAAAGACCTTTTACAAAGATTGAAAATTTTTAGAAAAGAACAAATATGATATAAAAATTTGTTTTTGATCAACGATACCGAAAAGAAGGAAATTCAGTTTAAATTCTGGCGCTGAATTCTTTCCTAGCGCAGTAGCCTCCAAACAGAAGAAATTGAAACCACAAAACAACACAAAATCACAAATGTTTTGATACACGCGCAAAATCAACAAACTGACACCCGAAAGTATTTCATTTCTCGCTTTTTATCAATAAAAACCCTTATTCGCGAGAAAATTAAAATTTGACAATTAGTTTTACGTGTTTATTCTATTTTCCGCACTTTTATTATCAAAGTTTTGCAGTGCTTCACCGATGCGAGGCGATTGTAAACTGACAGGAATCTAACCTCAACAATTCTACCAAGAATGATAAAACAATAACAATATCAGTAATTCAACGTGGGAACTAGAAAATTTAAAACACAAAATGAAGAAAAGAGAAAATATACCCTCACTGTTGCAGGCGCAACAGTTTATCAAAATTCGACAAAAGGAGCAAAGTATTCTACAACTGCAGCAGAAAATTCAACAACAGCAGCAACAGCAACAACAAAAGCAGCAGCAACAACAAAAGCAACAGCAACAACAAAAGCTTCAGCAAAAACAACCTCAAAGGCCAATAACTCCAGTTGTCTTAGATTCTTCTACAGCCCTAAAAGTAATTTCCAGCACTGCCATGTTCAACGAACGAGCATTGATGGGACGAAATGACACTTGGCACAAGATTCAAATTACCCGAGGTGGTAAATTCGAAATGGAATTCATTCTCAAAAGTATCCTAAGAGCTATTCATCCCGCAGATTTAATTCCCGTAAGGTATCAAATTCTCGGTGAAGATTGTTTTTTCCTGGCTCGAAATTGTGGCCCGGCTCTCGAGAAACTGTGTCAAACTAGTTTAATCATAAATGATTTAAACGGAGAGCCTCTCGTTTTGACAATAACTTTAGGATTTGCTTCGATTCATGACATTAAAATCAACATTCAGCCTCTTCTAATATCTTTAATAACAAAACGACAGGATTCGGCAAAACGGTGCATCTATCTGGATTCATTTCACAGAGATGCAGAAATTTTAAGAACCGTTTATTGCCCTTTGACCCAGCCTCGTACTTTTAATCATGTTTTGAAGTTAATAAAGACATCAGTTCCTCCTGTCACTGGACTCAGCCTCCGACAAAATGAATTAACTAATTTAACACCAATAGAGAGTGTTAATTTAAATTCATTGCATTCTCTGGATTTGAGAAATAACGAATTTTTAATGATAGATGCCCTCGCACCTTTGAAAAATATTCCCCTTAGAGAACTTTGGCTTGATGGGAATCCACTTTGTGAAAATTATTCGTCGCCGGAAAAATATATTGAGGCTGTGAGGAAATATTGTCCGAATTTGGTAAAATTGGATGGAGTTCTAGTTCAATCTGGGCTGCTAAATGCTCCGCTTTTGCACAAAAATTATATGAAGAATGAAAAAATGAAACCGATTGTAGATCAATTTGTAGCGCATTTCTTTGCTTTATATGATCAAAGGGACAGGAGCATTTTGAGAGGAATTTACCATGAAGATGCGATGTTTTCAATGACCCTGGAACCACCACCACCAAATATTGGGAGACAAAACGTTGTGAATTTTATTTCAAACAACAGAAATATTTTGAATATGCAAAATTTTGGGTCGTATAGGAATCTACTGTTTCAAGGACATGATTGTATTATTGATACCATTTCAAGATATCCACCGACTCAACACATGAAGAAGAGTTTCACTGTGGATTTGATATTTGAAGATTCGAATTTTCTGTTAATCTGCGTCGAAGGATTATTTAAAAACCTGGACACTTTACTCGGTTTTAATAGAACTTTCGTCATCGTCCCTGGAGATGAGAACGAATATAATATTATGAATGACCAGCTGCATATATATTTTCTAAAACCGGGAACCTTTTTGCCTAATTTTGCACGTTTGGACGAATTGGAAGACACTCTAGAAATTCAACCAGCTTGTCTTAGCGAGAAAGAAAAAGAGGAACTCGTGGAAATGTTATGTGATATCACGACTATGAATACGAAATACTGTCAGAGGCATTTAGAAGATATTGGCTGGGACATCAGAAAGGCGGTTAAAGACTTTATGTTTTTATATCAAAATGGTTGTGTTCCACAAGATGCGTTTATTAAGTAAGATTCAAAAATATGGTAGTTGTAGATATATTTTTAATTTAATACAAAATTAAGGCTCTTGTGTGTGAATATTTTGAAACAGTGTATTGTCAGATTATTATAAGATATACGGAAGTACATTTAAGTTGCAATTATATTTCTCTAATTTCAGGAATAAATTTTCAATGCATCCTCCATTAAAAATTAAATAATTTAAAGTTTTGTTAATTTTTAAAAACATTGAGTTTGTAAAATACTACTTTGCAAATTCAAAAATTCGCGCTAAAACGCATGGTACCCAACATAACCAAACCTTAATAAAAAAAAAATTAATTATTTTATAAATTAATCATTGACAAATTAAACAAAATTACAATTACCAATATCTTTTAACCTGTACAACATTATTTTGCACCAAAAATGACGTTAAGATTTCTATAATTATAAAAGAAAACGAGTCAAATCTTCAATCAAAACAAAGAAATGTACAAACAAAAATTTCATTTTTCATAGTTTGTCATCCTGTGAGATGTAAAGATGACGGCGGCGACCACTGTCAACAATTAAACAAAATAACAAATGGACGCAAAGCTATTCGAACAATTAATCGAATAAGTGAAACGAGTGAAACCAAAGTTTTTTTAAAATCAAAATTTCATAAGTATAATCTTTCTCTGCTTGAAAAAACACTTATTCTTTAACCATTATAATATACAATCATCTGGCATGATTTCAAACATTTTAAAGATATCCCTAACCTCAGTTTTTCTCGACGCTAAACTCAAATCTCCAATAAGCCTACATAGGTTTTAATAAATAAAACAAAAACAAACATTAAGCTCTAGAACTTAAAGAAAATCATGGCTACTACCGTAAAGACTCCAGTAAGTATATTATAAAAGTTGCAATGAAAATTTAAAAATTAATATACCATGATTGCTTTAAATCATTACGAACTCTAAACAAAATATATATTTAACGATTTGACAGAGTCCAATAATTTCTCATCTAATTTTCATTAATCGAATTTTTTTCATAGTCTAGCAACTTGGTTCAAAACCCACTGGCCTCCGCAAAACCAACATGTGATCCCGTAAGATTGACGTACATGAACCCTTTTTTCTCGCCCACCGACTATGGTCTTGCAAATCGGAAAGACGTTTGGCACAAATTCATCCTCTTCCACTCAGGATCGCCTCAGAAAAAAGACATTCTGGATGCTATAATTTTAGCTTCCGCACCCGAGGTTCTCATACCCACTTTTTACCAAGATATTAACGGAACAAAAGCCTATTTCCTAGCTAGATGCGGTGTACAAGTGATAGACAGTCTGATGAAATACAACCTCCAGGTTCCTTTAGCAAGTGGAGAATACGTACGGATGGATATCGTTCTGGGATATCAAACATCGAATGAACTTCAACTGAATCCGCAGAACGTAATTTGCAAAGTCGCTCAGCAAAGATTCGACCCCGTAAAAAAAAGCCTCAACCTGGACGACTTTCAAAATGATAAACGTCTTGGTCCCGTTTATTGTTCAATATCAACCCCAAAATGTTTAAATTTGGCCCTGCGTTGTGCCAGAAGTGCTATTTTAAGTAATGTAAGAGAAATGAAACTTCCGGTCCGTGAACTGAGCATGAGGTTTAACGAATTCATGATTTTTATACCTCAAGAAAAATTCTTTAACTTTCATTTGACCAAGATAGATATGAGGAACAACAAGCTAACAGACTTCAGACAATTGAGTTATTTTTCCGAATTTAATATTATGGAACTGTGGGTTGATGGAAATCCACTTTGCCAGAAATATACTCGACCTGATGATTATGTAAAGGCCGCAAAGGTAGTTTTTCCACACCTACAAGTTCTCGATGGAGTCATGATTGGTGTGGAGAAAAAATTTGTACCTACGATACAAAGACATTTTTTAGGAGATGGTTCGAAACTACCTCTTGTGAAACAATTTGTAATGCATTATTTTAGTTTATATGATCAAGTTGATAGATCTGTTTTGAATGGACTTTACGACACTGGAGCAATGTTCTCGATGACTCTAGGGCCGATAACAAATTTTTCTCACATGCAGTTGCTGAAACCCTTTGCTACAAATCGAAATTTGCTTAAATTCGTTGATTACGCAAAATGTCACGAGTTTTTATTGCATGGACCGGATGATATTATTAATGCTCTGATACGGCAACCAAAAACGATTCACAATGTAAAAACTTTTCAAATCGACTTACTATATCATTCTGACAATTGCTTTGCAATAGCGATTCAAGGTTACTTTTCCTTTAGAGACTATCCATTCCCACCTTTGAGTTTTACAAGGACTTTTATTGTTATTTCGAAGGAAGATAATGAATATTGTATTTGCAACGATCAATATCATATTGAGAGTGTCCCACAGGATGCTAAAATTCTACAAACAAACGAAAATCGAGGCTTGGAACTTAAACCTCCCCCGAGATACAAGACTGTTCCTTTGAGCAATGCAGAGAGGGAACAGCTTTTAAGATTTCTGCATGAATTGACTGGAATGAATAGAGAATATTGCATAAAGAGCTTAGAGAAGGCGAATTGGAATGTAAGAACTGCGATAAAAAACTTTATGCAAGCTTACACGATTAATGAAGTACCTTTCGAAGCCTTTCGATAGTTTAAATTATCTATAAGAATCGTTTTTGATAAGGAATTTGTAATTATAAACTGTAAACTCACTGCGATTACTAAGAAACGAGTCTTATATGATAAATAAGATTAATTTCGTTTTTGTATATTATGAAGTTTTAATTAATATAATAATGAACCAGTATAGCGAAAATTTTGAAACGAATAGTTTTCAATATCAATCAAGCAGAACTATATTGTACCTAAATTTATTCATATTTTGTGGTTGCTTTTATGTGCAACTAGATCAGTGTTTTATTTATGCAAAATGCATGACATAATGTACGAATCTAAATGTATTAATGTAATATAAATTACTTTCCCGAAGTAAATATGTATTATTTTTTCATTCCCGTCCTAGATATGCCCACAAAATATTAAGTTTGACAAAATTGAGAGCCCTCAACTTTGAACCATTCAGAAATAAAAGTAATACATAAATTAAATTTAAAGACTCACCGAAAATTAACTATGAACCTGAAAGCTGAAACTGAGAAGAAAATCTCTGGGAAAACACTCTGTCTAGGATTAGTCTCTGGGGGAAATTCAACTGTTAGGAGGAAAGAGAAATAAAATAAATATTCCATTCAGGTCCATTAGTCGCGCACTTTTATTTTAAAATCTTTCTGTGTAAAATTGTAATATCTATTTACCTTTATATATATTAGCAACCTTGTTGAGTATTTAAAAGAGCAATACTCTTGTTAATGTAAGGAGTCGTATTTACATTCGAATTTACACCAAGCTCGAATACTTTTTCCATAAGAGGCAGAGCGTGCTCTGAAAGAAGGAAACAATTCAGATTAGCACAAAAATTTAATAAAAAGAATCTAAGCAAGTTAAAAAATTCACTCAAATACATGAAATCGTACCTTGCATACAAAGAACAATATCTGGAAGCCTATCCAAAGCTGACATGAGAACATCGGCTCGAGGACTGTCCAAACATCTTTGAAATGCTGCTAGGATATGCAAATTAGGAGTTGGTCGGTGCTTCAAAACTCTCGCTATTAAATTGTGAGCCATTGATCTTATATTTCCTTGAGGCGAGACGAGTAAATCGGCAATATTATCGATTATGGGTTCCAAAAGCGCAGGCTTACGAGAAGAAGCGGTTTCGATTTCGTGTAAAACATTAAGAACGTCTAAACCGAAAAAAAAGAGTAGAGATAAATTAAATTCCGAAACAAAGAATTAATAAAGATAATATTTTAAAAATTGAGACATATTTATAAATCTTACCATCTCCATGAAGTTTTCTCAGAGTTGGGAGGGAAGAAGAAAACTGTTGAGAAATCAAAGGTTCGGGAGGAGGAGGAGTTGGAGCCACTATAACATGTGTATCGTCCCCTTCTTCCCCTTCTCTTGGGATTGGGATACCCGCCATCAACGTCCGCAAGCTACTCAGTGCAGGACGTGCTTGCAAATCGCTAAAGAACAAAAAATAAAATTATTAAGTAGTAAAGATAATTGAAATTATGTTGAAACTTACTTTAATTAGTTTTCAAAATCTATAGCGTAAAAATGATAAAGTCTGAGCGCTTAAAATTATGTGGACCAAAAATTCTACACTTACTAAAGAACATGTGCGTGTTTCTGAAGGTATTTCAGAGCTCTTTGACCTCCGTGTGAAATATACGCCTGCAGTAAGGCAACGAAACGATTGAAAAGAGGCATAAGTTCCTTGAAAGGAGTGTAATGCTGTAAACCAGAATCAGAAAATCCATCATGAAATTATGCAAATACAAAGCAAGCATGGATATTGTTAACAAAAAATAGTAACGAAATTTTATAGCAAAAATTTTACCTGGAAACACTGGAAGTAATTTTCCAAAGTATCCTCTAGAGCCGACCGGTGTTCTTCATTAAAAAGGTGAGGTTGCAACAATTCTAGCAATCCCATGACTTGAACGAAAAGGTTTAAATGATGTTGGGATCTAAACTGTGAAAAATCGAGGTATGTTCGTCCTGTTAGAGAAGAAGCGAGCATAGGTAGTTGTCTTAAAACCAGGATTGGATGAACTGTGGCCATTTTTCGAGCACAGAGTTCAAACTCCTGGGATTTTGAATGCCAAGATTTTTGTCGCGGCGTTGCTGCCAGAGCTGTTAAAAGAGAATGACTCATGCAATCCAAAACTGATCCGGTCCAATTTGTAAGCGTAGCTCCGTCAACGAATTTTTTTACTTGGTAGGAGTCGAGAAAGCAGATAACTTTTGGAATTTTCATATAAAGATGAAGGAGAAACTGATGTGCCATGTCTGAATGAACTCTGGAAATAAAAATATCATTTAAATTGGATTATTATAACCATAATTCTTGTAATTTTTTAACTTACATCTTATCAGTGCTCATCATTTTTTTTGCTAAGTAGCTAACTACTCTGCATGTCAGTTCGTCTTCTGTTGAAACGCAGTGAAGAAGAAGGTCGAGTCTAGATTCCATTCGAGTGAGAGCTGCGTTTCTGTTTTCCTGATTGCAAATATTAACCGCTTCTTCTACGAGATAAGCAACAAGATTCAAAAGCTGTTCTTCGCTCAATAGTAACACATTTTCTGGAATGTAATGCTTTGGAGTAAATTTATCACGACCCTGCCAGAGTTTCGGGTTGCATGTCAGAGCCCAGAGGAAATCTAACACAGCTGTGGGATCGTATCTGTAAAAAATAATTCGAAAGTTAATGTTATAAACAAGAAACAGATAGCAATATTGTATTCATTAAAAATCGAATAATATTTGAATGTAGCTATCTGCATTCAAGAATGAATAAAGTTTCAAAATTTCTACTTACGCCTCATCGCATTTTTCCAGGAGATGTTTCACGCATTTGAACAGAGTTGTCCAACTCGCTCTGTGCGTAAGAAGAGTTAGCAAATAAGGTCTGCATGAATGAACACTAACAATACTCTCATCAATTTTAACATTCACCTTCGTTTTTCCGAAAAGAAGCGACATTTGTAAATCCCGACATGTGCCAATCAATTCTGGTTCTACAGAAGCCAACCAATCAAGTAACAATCCCGTTCTGGGTTTGACATTCCCCTCATAACTATCAGAGGTCAAAAGTTTGACCATCGCCTCAACCAGCACATCATTTTTCTGTTGCTTCAAACAAACATCCAGTAGTTTTCGTCCTACGTCTTCCAAATTTAAAGAATCCGTATTCTCCAAAATCGTTCCAGGGTCTCTCGTCTGAGTTAAATTTATCAGCTCTTTTCTGTTCGGAACTTTTGATATTTGAATGTTTGCAAAGTCCCTCAAAATCAAGAGAATTGGAGCCTTCACTTCTCCAATCAGGGAAATCAAATTCAGGCACATAGTTCTTGCCAAATCTACAACTTGTTTCAGCGTCGAAGGTTTCTTCAAAGGTAGCAATAAAACGCGCATCAGAGTGCAGGAAAACTTAGGCAAGGTGACCAATGAGTTTAAAAACTGCTTTACTTGCATTGAACTCAAAACGCTCAGAATATGTTGAATTGCTAGAATAACTGATCCACTTTCCTTAGATGATTTCTGTAAATCCTTCACAAGAGTCTTGTGCAACCTTCTAAATGCGTCCATTTTTTGATTGGAGGGGACAGGCTCAATAAAAATTCTGTTAATACAAACAAATATAGGAAATTATTCAATCAAACCAAATTATTAAAATTATCTGCTATAAAAAAAATCGATTTCTTACCTATTAATCAGATGTGGCACGTCTGTTTTCACAGAACATTGGATAACCGATTGCTTCTGAATCATTGCATTAGGAGGTAGAGACTCCAACATTCTTCCCACCGAGAGTGAATTTTCTTCCGGAAGTTCTGGAACTTGGAGTTCTAAGACTCGCATGAATACTAATCCACCAGAAGCTCCTCGCATGTGCAAAATGTTGACCAACTGTGCCATGTAGACTTTATCTAAAACGACTTGATTCACCGAAGCAGGATCATTCTGAACAGTGTGGTCAAGCAATTGCAGCAATCTGGTCATAACAGTAACAGGAATTCCAAAACTTTGGATAAAAAGCACAAGCTGTGTGGGATCGAGTCCTTCCAAAGCAGCATCCACCAATCGGGGAATGTTACTCCGTATCATTCTTAATTTCAACCAGTCAGGAATCAGTAAAGCAGGTTCCGCCGTGTCAGCGAGTAGTGCTTTCGGCGGAGGTTCATTCACCGGAAACCAAGTATCTAGCAGTTCCGTAAATAAACCTTCATCGTGAGAGGGGGCATAAGCTAATAGAATTATTATGGCGTGCACGACGAGAATATGAATGGTACATTCTTCTTGGTTATTCCATTGAACCGTAATCAAATCTTGATTTTCGCTCCAGGTGACTCGGTCATCATCACCCCTAGGCTCTCTAGTTTTCCGGAGATAGTTGCAAAAAATAGCCATGAAAGCCTGAAACGTCTGTCTCGATTGGAGAGTATCATTATCTGTTTGTGGGAGAATCGCAGCCAGAATAGTACCTCGTTCAACTACAAGTTGCGAGATTTCGTTCGCGAGATAAATCAAATCTGTAAGATCGTCATCTACAGTATGAACAGCTAGATACAAAATATAAGCCCGGACTAGTTCTGGATTGTTTTCTACTAAACAGGCTGTTCGAAGTGCGGACGAAACCAGAGAACGTACTGCAAGGAAGTGAGGGATCGAAGGAAGCTTTCGAAGAAGCCAGACTTCGTTGTCGGATCTGTTGTCCACTTCCATTGGTTCATCCTCCAAGGGAATTGAATCAAGCACTAATTTCAAGCCGGTAATTGCTTGAACGCGACTACCGGTTTGTTGGCTGCCTAGTCTTCTTAGAAAATATTCCAGCACTTCACAAGCATGTTGTTGGTCTTCGTTTGGATCTGTAAGCAAGGCTTGAATATGAGTAAGAAGCTGTTGTTGTCTGGGTTGTTTTTCTGTAGTCTGGGTACACGTTGAAAGAAGAAATTCGCAGAGACATTGAACTGGTAATTGACTTAAGGAGCCTTCGCTATTTTGGACCAAATCTGCGAGCCATGGCATACTTTGCGAAGAACTTTGTTGTTGTCGTTGGATTATGTCGAGAAGAAAATCTGGCCTTCTTGATCGACAAAGTAGATGACCAAGTCGATGGGAGGTGTTCAGAGATTGGATTTGTTCTAGGGTTATAGGTGGTGGTTTTCTGGCGATGCCTTTGGGATCCATTGTTATTAATTGAGAGAGAAGTAAACTGTTTTGTTCGGATATCTGCATGGCTGCCAAGTGAGCTTCGTACTCTAGAATTTCTTGCTTTTCAAGGGCTTCAACTTGAAGTTCCTTAGAGCGCTCTTGTTCCAATATTTCTGGGAGGGCCATTGTTGGTGGTGGGTACGAAAAGTGGCTGAAATCAGATTAGTGAATCTCATTAGTATTTCATTATCTTATGAGGTGAGACAGGCCCGTGCGCAGGAACCGTGTGTCTTTCTTCAATGCTTGGAAAACAAAGGACAAGGAGGGGGGGGGGTCCAATCTCTCCCTTTGTCCTTTGTTTTCCAAGCATTGAAGAAAGACACACGATTCCTGCGCATGGGCCTGAGATGAGGAATGTTTAAAAGAGAGAAAAACTTACTTTGTAATGCACATTTCCATCAACGTCCGAAGAATTGGGTACTCTTTCCACGCTTCTGCCCCGATGGTGGTTGGATTGTGAGCAGCTAATATTAGGAGAATTGTCCAGCCCTTCCAGTAGAGGTTCGATATTGCCAGGGATGGTGGATGGTAACTGGAAAATCAAACAGAATTGCCTCATTATTAATATTTTTCTCTTATTTTTCAAATAATTTAACGAGTATCCTAAGTATTAAAAATACACAAAAGATCCTTTCAAAATAAGGCAAAAAGACTTACTCAACAGGAATATTGATAGTCCCTGGAGCTTGATAAGTACAATGATTGAAAATCAAATCAATAATATTAATATTATCAACTGGCAACGTAGGAATGGCTTCGGTCGAATTCGCAGCTGCTCTGCGTACCAACTGATCAACCAACTCCAACGTTTCAGAATGGGTGATTCCACTTTCCTACCATGAAAATAAAAAATTAATCTCCAGCCAAACTAAAATCAATCATCCTAAAAAACAACAAGGCTCTACTTTAACTTACTTTAGAAAGTCCAATCCAAAGGAGTTTCATCAGCGTTCCGTTCATCAAGGGAACCTCAGAAACGAGTCGCATATAAAATATTTTATCCTGTTCTTGAGGCCAGTTGTCCCCTTTGAAATAGTGTTCCAAAGGTTCTAAAAAGAAAATTTTTTGAAGCGCGTGCAACAAAGTGTCTTTTCCAACTCCATACATCTTAGGTACTGTTGTTTGCAACCAAAGTACAGCCTCGTGTTGAATCGCAATAACGAGTTTCTGAAATTGACTTAAAATGGCTATGTCCCTTTTGTCACCGCGTTGGACTTGAAGAGCAACTTCTTTCACCTGGGGACTGATTCCCAAGAACATACAATGGCTGAGTAATTCCATAATAGATGTAAAAATGCGGTCCTTGGATTCAGAACTACGCAACTGTTGTGCTATATCATGTTTGTCAGTCATGAGCGTTTTTGCGAAAGTAATCAGATTCAAGTCCTGTCGACAAACTCTGATTATTTCTCTTAGCAATGTGCGCAACGGTCGCAAATATTCCTCTCGATTCACCAACAAATCTTGGAATATTTCAGCGAGATATTTTGCTGACACTTCAGGGGTTGATTGAAACATAACTCCAAGTACAGGCATGTTATTAGGATTCCTCGAAGACGACAGCTCATTATAAAGTGTCTGTTTCAGAATCGTAAATAAATTATCAGGATGCAGGCTAATCAATTCTTTGACTCCATTTAGATAAAGATTAATCACACTTTTACTTTTGAGTCTCATCTTCACCAGCTGACTAATAATTTCCGTATCTTTTTGCGTGTGAGTAGTGCAATTATAGCAAACGTAAACCAAAAGTTCTTGAGCTGGTTTCGATATTTTTGGATTATGCATCCACATCTCGAGCCTTGACACGACGATATTTCTGATTTCACCGAAACCGCAAGTGCTGGAAAGTAGCTTTAGGAAGTTCCGTGTGATTGAATCTGGTTGCCGACGATTTAATTGTTCTTTTACGACCTCCAAGACAATTTGTTCGATGCTATCAACGCAGTGCGCATATCTTGGACTAACTAGAAATTCTGTTTTATCCCTGTCAGTTGAAAGCTGGAGGGATAAAGCTCCGTTCTCGTCTTCTTCCATTGTCGTGGGACTGTGGCTGTCTCGTGGAGTTAATAAATTTAATTCCAACTGCAAAGCACTTTTTGGAGGAATTCTGGTGTTGAATCCGGTTAAAATATTTTCGACGAAGCCTTTACACTCCTCATTGTCAATCCAGACTCGATCTCCAAGGGCGTCTTCGATATAAAGCTAAGTAAGTAAATTACAAATTAAAGATATAAATAAAATTATGAAATGGTAGTATTATTCAAATTGAGACAAACCTTAACAAAAACTTCAGGCCAATTCTTCTTGTCGTGGAAACCTCGCATAAGCAAATTCGCAGCAAGAACAGGAACCAATGGATTTCCTTTGCTCTTGAAATTGAGAGTTTGATCACGTTTCAACAAGGAAGACAAAGCGTGTAGTATGCAGTCGTTGGAAAAGATGGAAGGACGTATTTTTGCCAAATACATTAACCCCATATAGAGCAATGTATCAGGTTTCCATCTTTGATTTTTTAGAATTCTGATTGCACCACATATTAATCCAATGACTTTGTCACCTTCGTCATTGTCATTGGCTTCTAAGACCATTGGTACTAAGTCCGGGGGATCGCAATCAATTGCCACTACTTCCCATGCTTCTGCACTTGATGTTGCAGGCCGTTGATGTGTAGCGAGATTGGACAACTTTGGTTTTTTCGCAGGTATCATAGACTGCAAAGACCCTGCTGGCGCTTCTTTCTTTCGATCTGATACTGTTAAGAAAATAAAAGCATGTCCAATTTTATTTTTATACATCGAAAGCACCACTTTAAAATTTTTTCAAAAAGGGTAAATATTGTGATCATTACCATCGTAATATTATGAGTTTAATTTTAAATTTCTTTGTTATACTATAAAAATAAATCTTACTCGAACTGGAACTGCTAGGTCCGGCTTTTCCGTGAATAATACCAGGTCTTTTAGAATCTGCAGTGTCACTTCGACTACTTTTCGACCCGAGTGCAAATAAATCTGCAGGATGTTGAGCGATTTTGCTTTTCGCACCTCGGCCTGTTCCACTTTTTCCTCGTTCCATTTTTGTCTTTTGCTTTTATCAATTTCTTGCAAAATCATCTGTAAAAAATATTTGGTTACAATTACATAGCTGAATAATAAAATACGGAATAGTAGAGTAATAAATTACATATTTACATAATAATTAACCATATAGCTACACTTAACACATATTTTTTAATAAAAAAAACCAACAAATTATACTAACATATTTTTATGTTGAATGCGTTGCATATGAGAATCCATCGTTGTCCTCAACTTTCAGTCTTATTTCCTTTACTTAAATAAAAATCCTTTACGTATTATTTCTGCTTTAGAAGATGAATACAGTTTGTATACAAGTGTTCAAAATTTTTTCTTAACCTTAATCAGTCTATAACCAATAAAATACATTAATTTTGACTTGATATTTCTCTTATTTCCTGAATAAAACTAGAACTAAATGAATAAATTTCGGATCCATAAAACGTTTTCTCTTCGTATTTAACGTATATAAGCAGATAAATTGTAACAAATTAAACAAATATTATCCCACAAACGGAGCATTGATTTGGCAAACGGCAAACTAAACAACTACATATGGATAGGTATACATACGTATAAATAAATGCATTTACGCAAGTACAGTTCGGCCATTGGCTAAAATTTGACGCGCGATTCAAAACTCGAATGAAATTAATTCGATTTTGAATCGCGCGCCAAATACGGCCAATGATAGAATTCCTTCAACTCAAACGCTTGCGCAATAGCCCAAGTGTCAACTTTTGGTGTACTGCGCAAATCGTAATTTCTATAAAATGACCAAAGCCTTTGAATCTTTTCAATCTTTGTCTTTACATATTCTGTATATTTTTGTAATGTACACAAATATATTAGTATATATTTGATTAAATGATCGCATATTAAAATTCTCATACTACTAGCCTACAATATTTTACCGTTTTGACATAGATTGCAAATAATATTTTCCTAACCCCTTTATATGAAAGTGAAAAATATTATTTGCTGACGTCTTAAATAAAATACCTCGATGTAAATACTTTATTATTATACGCTATCTTCTTTTCTACAAATTAAACACTATTGAATCCGACTAATAAGCCAATAAACAAAATACACTGCAAATTAAACACTTTAAAATTTGAAAAATTTCGTTATCTTGAATAGATATATAATCTACAAAGCAATAAGAACTCTCTCAGAAATATCTTTTCGATTTTACTCTTGTATAATACAGTTTGATTAAGGATGAAAATGTTAAAAATAAGGCAAATACATACGTCAAAAAATTTGTGTTCACATAATAACAGGAGAGCACCAGAAACACGTCTGAACTCGTCGAAGTCTCAATCACGAATGCGCGTTGCACAATGCGCATTGTGTTACAGTGCTCTCAAACGGGGGGCAGCCGGCAGTTTGCGCGCGCATTGATTGGTTTACCGCTGGAGAAAGTCTGCCGTTGGTTGAAATTTTACGCGCTCAATTCAAAATCGAGTTAATTTAATTCGATTTTGAATCGCGCGCCAAATTACAGCCAATTGCAGAATTTTTCCAGCAGGAAGCCAATGCGTGCTGCGCGCGCTGGCTAACCCGTTTAAGAGCATTTAGAAGAAAATTTTGTTGCCTGCATTGCAGGTTCCATATCTTTCAGGGGCCTGTGTCTCACGTTTGTGTCAAAAACATGTCAGGATACGTAAGTTTTTTTCTACTAAAATCTGGAAAGAACTCAATACTTTTCCAACTGCCCTTGTACTTTTACAATTACTAATAATTAGAATTTTATCCTTTTTACAAGAAATCTCGAGTCAGCATCCCCCACCACTTATAGAATTAGAGACATCAATACTTTTCTATTGTAACCTATAGTATATACCTCCTTGTTCGTGAAATCATTAATAAATATCGATTAATCTACTTTTTCTGAATATTTATTATAACAATTTCTTTTATTTTCAGAGAATGAGGGCAAATAAATGTCCTACAGACGAGCTCAGCCTCTCAAATTGTGCTGTCATTAATCGTGCTGACTTTCCCGATGATGTCAGGTTCGTGTCATCAATATTTTTATTTGTATCTAATTTAAATCAACAGGTTCTTTAAATTTTTAATTGTATTTCGTGAAGGATTATTTAAATTATTTTTTCAGTAAAAGAACTTATTTTAAACATCAATTTACATAATATTTTATTTATCTGATGTAAAAATGGCTATAAAAAAATTAATCTTTATTTTAATTTGTCGCTCTTTAAAAAATTGTTGATTATGGTGTGCAAATTACCTCTTGGTTTGTATAGAATTTAAAATAACATTCTTTAACCAAAATCCCTTATTTATAATCAGATCTAATATTAGAAACTAAGAAAAATCAAGTTAAAAATCTTAAATAATCATAAAATGAAGCAATACAAGTATTAAATAATGATTAAATCTACTTTCAGGCACATCGAGGTAACAACTGGACCGAACCAGCATTTTGTTTTCTCGGTAAAATCCTACGATGGCATGCCTCGAGGAAATGTTGGATTTAGCTTGCCACAACGGAAATGGGCTACTTTGTCTCTCAATCAAGAAATAGAAGTTCGACCATACTATTTTGACCCAACTTCTAGCACAGAATGTCTTTGCAACATTGTCCTCGAAGCCGACTTTCTTCAGAAAAAAACGTAAGCTTTTCTTAATTCTTTGAAAATAAATTCAGATTTGTATTAAACTTAATAATTACATTATATTCGACGTTTAAATCAATTTAAACAAATTTCAGAACAACACTGGAGCCATACGACACCGAGCAGATGGCAAAGGAGTTCCTGCTCCAATTTGCAGGTCAGGCATTCACTGTTGGACAGCAACTGGCTTTCCAATTTTTGGACAAAAAGATGCTGGGACTTGTGGTAAAATCTCTAGAAGCAGCGGACTTATCAGCTATTAACTCAGGACAAGAAACCAAACCCAAGAAAACAAGAATGGGTCGATGCCTAGGAGACACTACGATTCAATTTGAAAAGGCAGAAAACTCAAGCCTCAATCTAACTGGAAAAGCGAAAGGACAGATGGTCCGACAGTCTATAATAAACCCGGATTGGGATTTCCAGAAGATGGGAATCGGAGGTTTGGATAAGGAAGTCAGTGCTATTTTCAGAAGAGCTTTTGCGTCTCGAGTTTTTCCTCCTGAAGTTGTTACCCAACTTGGTTGCAAGCACGTAAAGGGTATTTTGCTTTATGGACCTCCAGGTACGGGAAAAACACTGATGGCTCGACAAATCGGAAATATGTTGAATGCCAGGGAACCGAAAATCGTCAATGGTCCACAGATTCTAGATAAGTATGTAGGAGAGAGCGAAGCTAATATCAGAAGATTGTTTGCTGATGCTGAAGAGGAAGAGAAAAGGGTAAAAATATCTTGGACAATTCAATAAATATTCGTTTTACAATCTATAAAATGAAATATATATATATATTATTTAGTATTTAATTTCCAGCTAGGTCCTAATAGTGGGCTACACATTATCATTTTCGATGAAATAGACGCTATTTGTAAAGCAAGAGGTAGTGTTGCTGGAAACACTGGAGTTCATGATACAGTTGTGAATCAATTGCTATCAAAAATCGATGGTGTGGATCAGTTGAATAACATTCTCATTATTGGAATGACCAACCGGCGAGATATGATTGACGAGGCTTTGCTTCGACCCGGAAGATTAGAGGCAAGCATTCATAATTAATATACAAAGCACTCAAATTTAGTCAGTATTTAAAAATAAATGAGAATATAAAATTATTGAATTTCTTTTAGGTGCAAATGGAAATCAGTCTTCCTGATGAACACGGCCGATGCCAAATATTAAATATCCACACATGTAGAATGAAGGAATACAAAAAAATTGCACCTGATGTTGATCTAAAGGAACTGGCAACGTTGACGAAGAATTTCAGTGGTGCTGAATTAGAAGGTTTAGTCAGGGCGGCTCAAAGTACTGCCATGAATAGGTTAATTAAAGCCGCTAGTAAAGTTGAAGTTGATCCTGCAGCTATGGAAAAATTTATGGTTAGCAGGTCGGACTTTTTACATGCACTTGAAAACGACGTTAAACCTGTAAGTCTCTTTTAATCAAATTATTCAAAAATTTAAATATTCTATAAAAATATAAAAATTACAATATTTTTATAAATTATATTTTCTAGGCTTTTGGTACAAATGCCGAAATGCTTGAATCGCTTTTGCTGAGAGGAATCATCAACTGGGGAAGACCTGTGGCAGATATTCTTGCAGATGGAAATTTGTACGTACAAGAGGCTAGAAACGCGGAAGATTCGGGTCTTGTTACTATTCTTTTAGAAGGTCCACCAAATAGTGGGAAAACTGCTCTTGCTGCTCAGATTGCTAAGAATTCTGATTTCCCCTTCATCAAAGTTTGCCAACCCCAGGAAATGGTGGGATTTACTGAAACTGCCAAGTGCCTGCAAATACGAAAGGTATTCATAATTTTCCAAAAACCTTGAATTTCTCTTTTAATTATTGCCCTATGAAATATTTAAACTAATTACGCCTTCTGCAGGTATTCGATGATGCCTATCGCTCACAACTTAGCTGCATTTTGGTTGACAATATCGAACGTTTGTTGGATTATGGTGCGATTGGTCCAAGGTATTCTAATATAACTTTACAGGCTTTGCTAGTTTTGCTGAAAGCAAATCCTCCACGTGGTCGAAAGCTCTTAATTCTCTGTACAACAAGTCGCAGGTAATTTGGCATTCACTAAAGTAAATGAATATAAATAAATAATGAATTGCGAATAAAATTCAACTGTGCATTTTCTTTTAGACAAGTCTTAGACGACATGGAGATGCTCTCAGCGTTCCGCAAAATTCTCCACGTTCCAAATTTGTCGACTCCGGATCATCTTTTAGCAGTTCTTGAAGAAGTCGACATATTCTCAAAACAAGAAATGGCATCTCTGCACGCAAAATTGCAAGGCAAACGGTAAATATAAACCTTAAAAAGAATCCTAAAATATCAGTATTTTATGTTTTAATTTTACTCTCTAAAATATAGAATGCAAGCCATTCAATATGAATCTTATTAAAAATTTCCAGAGTCTTCGTTGGGATCAAAAAACTTCTGGGTATGATCGACATGGCTCGACAAGTGGAACCGAAATATCGCGTCTCGAAATTCCTCTTGGAATTGGAGGAAGAAGGTGGTCTGGAGTAACAGCAATTCGGCCGCAACAACCTAATTTCTTATTTATGCTGCAATTAATTCATAGTCAATATTTCAACTAGTGAGGACAACATCGTATTATATATTTAATATAAGAAAAGTACAATGCCTTTTGAAATAACGACGACACTTGAGTATTGAAGTAGTAACACACCAAATATTAAATTGCATATCTGAAAGTTCATAAAGGTTAACGCTAAATTAATTCAAGAAAATGCGTTTCTTTCCAAATATTTAAATACAAAAAAATTTAAGTTAATCTAAAAAAAAAGTGCCACTTGTACAGTTCTCTCTGTGAAATGAACATCGACCTTCAATATATACTGCAATCTTGCAGAACTTACGAGAGTACGAATGAAGAGAGGTATAGACTTTTTTATTTTTATTACGTTTTAATATATAATACCCATTTATTTTTATCGATTTTGTATTACTTTGAATGGATTTTTATATAGTTTTAAAAAAAATAATTTTAAATTATTTTGTACTTATTCCTCTCTTTATTCGTACCAAAACTGACCACTGTTCGGTATCTACGGTACTAAATTTATCAACGCACTTGTCACACTCCTGGTTATTGCTCTCCCAGGCATATTCGTAAATTAACTACCGATATAT
The DNA here is from genome assembly GCA_900474275.1 of Synergus japonicus. NCBI lineage: Eukaryota > Metazoa > Arthropoda > Insecta > Hymenoptera > Cynipidae > Synergus > Synergus japonicus. The sequence goes on along the minus strand of UCOH01012470.1, from coordinate 47,629 downwards.
TACGAATTTTAATCCTGAGTAAGAATTATCGATGGTGAATTTTACGATAATGCTGAGCATCAACGAACACCTATTTTCCTAGAAATAAAGGAAGAATTTACTAGAGGTTCAAATGTACAAATTTAAGCTCTGCTTTAAAAATTTAATGTTTGCAAATGATCTTCAGAATGATCTTCTGTAAACTTAATTTGCTTTCGGATCTAAAAGTTTTAAAATTTTCGAGACTTTCAATTTTGGATCACTGTAGCCTCAGTTTCCATTTATTAGTCAAAAGAATTCTACGATTGCAATTTAATTTATAATTTAAATATCTAATATTATATTATAAACTAAGTTTTAATTTAATTTTAATTTATATTAAGTAATTTATAATATTACTAAAGATTAGATTGAAATCTAATTGATATCCTGAGAAGCTCGTACTGACACATTATAAATACATGTACAGTGTTGATTATTGTAAAAGACACCTGATGTACATTTAAAGCTTAAAATGACGATTTATAGCCTTCACGAAGTATAGAAAATAGACCTAATATCTGCGCGATAGATAGATTAATTTGTGAAATTGTACTTATTGCTTTATATTATTATATTTATCATAATTATAAGGATTAAAAAATTCTTGTCAAAGGAGATTGCAGGTCATTCTTCGAATTTTACTCTTGTAGCATTCTTCTGTAGTTAAAAATGATTAGTTGATGAATTTAAGTATAACAAAAATTGGAATATTTAATAGATTCTTCCGGCTCAAATGTATCCTATTAAAGTAGTATATAATTTTATTTACAGGTTAATAATAATCATAAAATGTGATTCTTATGTTGAATGTAAAATGATTCATTTGAATCTGAAGATTCTTCCAAGCACACTTCCAGTAATTTAACTGGGATTAGATTATTCACGAAAATGTAATGTAGATCACAAATTGGCTCCATATTTTAAGTCGAGCCTAATTTTTCTTCAACTGCATTGTCCCAAAGTATTTATTGTAAGTTTGTTATTTATAGATAACATTATTTGTAGCAAATTTTAAATTTAGCAAACTCTAAATATTGTGCGTTGTAGTCACGTTATCATGTCATTCCAATTGTTACGACTGTAAATATGTTTTGAAAATTATATTATAATTAACTATACTGTTTTCGCTTTCAATACTCTGGAATCTCTGGAATATTATAGGCTTCTTTCTGTGAGAACTAAATTTGCAATTTTTGAAATCCAAACGACTTTCTGTTATGGAATTGGAGTTTCGAAAATAGTAAATTTTATATTTTGATGACTGACACGACGAAACTGTTGTTAAATGTGCAAAGGGCAAAGACAATACTGACGTACTGAAAGATAAATCAACTCTTTTCCAAGATATTTCCATTGTTATTGAATTTTTAAGCATGTTTATTCTATGTATTTTCTATACTATTTGCATGATTACCATTTATTTTTGGTATATGTAAAGTGCAGACCTGCAGGTACAAAAGCAGAGTGGAAAAATTTTAGCGTAAAATGGCCTGATGGTGAATTGTACCGTTGTCAATGTTACTATAATGTATATGTTTCCGGATGTATTTAATGTTATCGTCTCAGTGTTAAAAATAAATGTATAACACTATCTAATGCCTCTTATCTTGCATGAGCTTCTAAGTTTCTATTTTGAATTTATATATATATATTTATATATAAAAAGGCTCACGTGATAAGAAAATGCCAATTAAAAAAGAACTTGATATATTTGATGCTTTCCAGTTTTTGACATAGGTATTCAATAAACAAGTAAAAATATTATTCTTATTGTCTGAGCGCATCGCTCAGAACTCTATCGTATTGTACAGATTAATATACACATTTATATACATTTCTCATCTTAAAATTGCGTTTCCAAGGAAAAAAGCAAGCGACATATAACATATTGTACTGTTATTAACAAGCTCTGAATCACATCGTTGAAAACCATAATTATCTGCTAACAATAATGCCATTTATATAGTTCACAGGTATCTTAATCATTAACAAATTTAAATCTTCGTTCAATTGCGAAGATAAAAATGTCAGTATGGCACCTCTTTGCCCACAAAATATTATACTACTCCAGCTTATATTTTTTCTTTCGCAAACATTACCTACGGCGGTTTTAAATCTCGAATCCAACATATGCACCTTTTATTTTACCCGCAAACCAGTTTCTTGTAATACTGATAATAAGGTATAGAGTTGCGATTCGTGTCATTTTTTTATACATTTTTTTATCGTGTTATTTTTTTATATTTACAGAAAACGTCGCTTTAAAAACTAATTACACTGGTTTAAAAAACACGCGAAAGAATTTAATTAAAATTTATTCTTCACTTCTCAGTGACTAGACAGGTGCAAAAATGGGACATACATTAGGAAAACTAATTTCTTTTCACCTGTGAATTTGGAACAATTACTCGAAGACATGATATTTTAAAACTTTGAGTTCATTTAATCATAGTTCAGCGATCAATATTAAATGGAAGAGTAGAATATCCAATTATTTTATTTAATACCTTTTTAATTTCAAATCGTTCCATATCAAAGAGTATTAAATTGAAATGATCTGGTTTATAAATACTGGTTTATAAATTATTCAAATCTGAAATCTATACACTTTCAATATGGAATTATTAAATTTTTAACACTTGAAATTACCAACTGATACTTTGTATAATGGTTTCTAGAGATTTAAAATTATGATAACATACTCGATGCGATTTTCGGTTTCATTTTTTTTTTAAATCGGACTATTAAGTTACATGGCACAGTGTCGTGTTGTTAACAAATAACCTTGACTATAATATAGTTTGAACTTGAAATGAACGGTATTCTTTTCGTAAGTAGCTATACCTTTTTTCGTGGTAGTTTTCATTTTTTAAAAAGCTGATAAAAGCATTAATTCATAAATTTTGTTGCTTTTTTCAATTGAGTTTTTAACAGGCAGTTAAACTTGGTAAAGTTGATATCATTGCGCGATGATTTTGTAACAATTTATTTCGTCAATTCTTAATACTGTCTAATAAATGATGGTGCGAAGTTTGTAAATTCTTAAGATTGTATCGTTTGTGATTTCTTTGCACTCATTATGTGAATAAAATACCAGACTTTAAGTCTTTAAAAACGTGATTTAAATCTATAAATTTTTGCATCATCATTTGCATGATAAATTTGTAGTCCGAAAAGTAATTTTACTCTAGTACTGTATTCATTGCCAAAATTGTTGTCAAACAAAAAATGTAATACAGACGAAGATGCAAAAACTATAAAGTTTATAAAAACTCCATAAAGTATATAAGAAAAGTAGCAATTTGTCTGCGATGAATTACAATAATAATTGAAAATTGAGAAAACTACCGCTGACAACTTCGAATTTAATCGTAAAGTTATCAGCTATATAAAAACGAGTTCTAAAAATTAACGTAACAAAAGGCGTCGTTATTTTTTTTATTTATTATCTTTATTATGGCACGTGAAAGACCATGTCATATTATTTAACTACTTAGCAAGGGAGTTTGGCCCAAGCTTGTATTCATAGAATATCATCTGCTAGATTTACTTTTATATTAATATCACAAACGTTTATATTCAATACTCTTGAACAGTAAGATAGCTCAAAAGTTGTACGACAATCTTCAGTACGGTCAAGTGCCAATAAAAAGAAATAAATTGATTGGCACAGTCAAAAAAAACACGTAAAACGAAACAATATTTAAACAGGAAATAAATCACGATGTCTTGCACGAAGGAAATTTTCGAACGTTTATGCAAGACATTGTTTTGCGCCATCTTCTTTTGCCATGTCGGTTGTTCGGTTTATTAGGATGATTATTGGAACTATTGGAAGAACTTTTCACATCATCAACCGGATTTGCCGCTTCTTGGAGTCGTCTTTCCTCTATAATATATAAATACAGTATTTAAATAATTTACTTCTTGCTTAAAATGTCCAGTTTTTTAAATTTCCAGCAAATGGAAAAATCATAAGATATTAGTGGATTTGCATTCTATTAGAGGGTTGCTACAGAACTTTTTTTTTATAATTGATATATATATTCTCCAAAATATAAACAATTTTAAAAAATAAAGCCCAAGTTTTTATAGATCGTTCAATTTAAAATTAAATTTAAATGTTTACAAAAGAAAAAATTTAATTTAATTTATTGAATTTTTTAAATATACTTTGGACAGTTTAGAAAACTACTTTATTAGGAAAAACCACAAAGCATTCTCTATTAGTGTCTAAAATACTCGAAAGTGAACGCAAACTATTAATTAATTAATAATTAATAATGATTGACAAACAATTTCACGCTTTAAACACGAAATTCACACTGCACAAAGAAAATACCCAATATTGTATATCCATGATCCAAATCTAAGCATTTATGCATGATTTTTTGTTATAGTATGATGCACGTTTTTGATAAGAAAACAAGAAGGCGGTTTGATAAAGAACGTTCAGATTTCCACTTTGCATCTGAAAAGATAATTATCCACTTAACACTCGAGTTCTGATTCTTGTTAGTTTTTTTTTTTTTTTTGTTAACAAAGCTTCGATCAAATGTAAACTTCACACGCAAAAATGCTTCATAATAATAATATTAAAATAGTTTCTAATGAGAAATATTTTTCCTATTAACAATAAATTCCTTTTTCGTCTTACGAGTTTTCAAATTTGTTGCAAGACGAGTTTAGTTAGTATCAACTTGGTTAAACCTAAATCCAAAATGATGCGTTGCATGAATTTCAAACGAGAGCAACTATAAACTTACCAATATCTTTGAGACAACTGATCTGGATACACTGACGATTCGCATTAATGTACACTATTAACTTTAACATTAATAAGAAAAGAAAAATTGGTCCTTCAATTGCAAATCAATCAAATATATTATTAGTATATTCAAAATTACTAACGATAGTTCATAAACGCGAACAAGAATTTTTACAAGTGACTGATTAATACTTATTGTGAAGTATTTTAAGAGAAATACGTAAAAGATTAAAAAAATTATGTTTGCACCTACCATTGAGTTGATGTTCTGTAACATACGTAGGTTCATTTTCAACTCCATAATGGTATTCCATTAGGTACGGCAGTACAGACATTGTGTGCCATTCATTGCCCCTCAGAGGCGGAATAGGCACTTCTTCCAACGTCTTAGGAAGCCTACTTATGGTCCAAGGATGTGTCCTAATTTCCTGTAGCGTAAACCTTTCCTCCACCTCTTTTTTGAGCATCCCCATCAAAAGAGATTTCAAAGGTTCCTCAACCTCTGGCGGAATCGTATAAATACCTTTCCCAATGTTCTCGTACAACTTATAAATATTATCTCCCTCAAACGGATAAACTCCGGTCGTTAGATTATACCTGTAAGAAATAAAAGTTAAAGATAAGATGATTCACAGGTAAAGGTCAACTTTTTAAGCAAAAGAAACTTACAAAGTTACTCCACTACTCCATATATCTACTTTAAAACCTGCAAAGAATTCACAGCCATTAGCAATCTCTGGAGGTTGAAAAGCTGGAGAACCTTGCCCTGCTGTACACGTATCGTCTTTGGCAAACATATCTAATGCCTAAAAGGGTAAATAATAAAATATTTAATTTAGAAAATATTAAATCTTAAAATGACTGGAGGTATATAATATATTGGTTTAATTTTGCACCTCTGCAACCCCAAAGTCACTGATTTTTAGAGTACCATCGAGAGTCAGTAACAGATTTCCTGGTTTTATGTCTTTGTGGATGATGCCTTTACTGTGAAGATATTCCAGTCCGTCGAGTAACTGACAAAAATAACCATGAGCTTGCCAGAGAGGAAAACGTTTGCTAGGAGTGGAATCCAACATGTCCTGCAAACAATTTAATTGACGAGAATAAATTTTGATATAGATATGAAATTAATTATAACGATTTGAAAAGTGAACAATTCTTTAATTATAATTATCTAATCAATACCTGAAGTCCTCCTACACAGAACTCCATCACTAAATACATTTTCTCCTTTTCTTCATTGATGAGTACGTCGACAAGATCAATCACATGCTTGTGTTTAAGCTTTTTCAATAGGCGAATCTCCCTGTTAAAAAAAAAAGTATTTTTTTATTTGGTTTTATGGTTTATATTTCCAGTTTCGTTTTACATTTTAACGTTTCGAACATCAAAAGTAAGCAATTTTAGCTATTTCCCGATCTAGTGGCCTCTCTGACGGAAATATATAAATTTTATCGAACCTAAATTGAACCTAAATAAAAAATAAGTGGAATAATCTGTTTGTCATTTAAATGACCTCTGTTAGTTTTTCTACACTGACTAAACAGGAAAAACAGTCATAAAATTGGTCCTAGAAATCAAATTGGAGCATAGTTCTAATAAAATGATAATGTAACGAGGAAACTTAATCAAACCAGACTTTTGAATAACAGTGACAAAAGTAAAGTCATGAATGGGATGTAAAATAAAATATAAGTAAAAATGTCTTACGATTTTACGTTAGTTTCTCCATAAGGTATCCTCCGGAGCTTTCTTTTCTTCAAAATTTTCACAGCCCTCCTGCAAAGGTTCTCGGAGTCAAGCATTTCCTTGACCTTGCCATAACTGCCTTCTCCGAGTAAATCACCCATGACATATTTCCCAATGAATTTACACCTTTTTTTCTTCTCCTGGTATATGATCTGATCGGAATCCACCCTATGGAAGAATCCTACGTTGACATCGTCCAGGCCATAATTTTCTTCGTTGTTAATCCAGGAGGGAGCTGGCAAGATATCGTCAAACATTCCATTGTTAATCTCATCTTCCTCTGGATTATATATATCGATCCTATTGTCCATGTTCAAAAGTCTCACTAATTACTCTAAATTTTATTAAAATCGACTGAATTTAACCTAAAACATAACCGGCACGACCATTGTTGTGTTTGTGTGATTTAAACCATAAATCAAATTTTCGATCCAGTTTTTATGTAACTTCTTGTTTTTGGTTGGACGGGATAATAAATGAAAACCAGCCTTAAAATTTCGAGATTCGATTTGTATCGATCAATAAAATTCGAAAGTACTAGATTACAGGGTCTTTTTCCCCTTTTTGATTTCTTCGGCTAGTGACATTCTAATTAATTCTAGTAATCTAGTTTCTCTCTTTTTTACACTTTGTAAACTTTTGTATTGTTTTCATTTTTGAATTCAATATATATACAAAATCAAAATTTCAGATGTAAAATAGAATGGCTAATCATTATGAGGTTCCCAGCTGGTGAGTTGAGATGATTTTTCTTTAGTGGAATATGATTTTATGTGAAAATGAGAGTACATTTAGGTTATGATTTTAGGGCTGGTAAACCACCCGTTGGTTTACACTTGGATGTTTTAAAGGGCGACAAATTAATACAGGTAATTTAAATCACTTTCATTAATTAAAAGTTTTATACTAAATATTCCTACATACATTAGCAGATTTTCTTAGTTTTCATGTCTTTTAATCACTACTTTTCGTTAGCTTTTTTCCGGCTTCTATTTGATTTCTGTCAAAACTAGATTAAAATGATTAAAATCAGTGAATAAATGTAGGGTTTCATAAATCAAAGGCAAATAAAAAAGTTTAGAGTATAGTAATCCATAAATTTCTTTTGTATTATTAAAGTTGGTTGTAAACTATGAGTAAATACTCTAAATATACGTTCTGTTGTAGTGGATTGTTTATGCTCTTAAATCAATACTTTTCACCAATTTTTTTACCATTAGATGTAAATTTACGTAAACCGGATTATGTGAACAATTTTTCAATTTAGGTTCACTATCTATTACTGATATTTTTACAGAATTTTTAATGTTATCCCTTATTACAGAAATTAATGGTCGATGAGAAGAAATGTTACTTGTTCGGTCGTAATCAGCAAATGAATGATTTTTGCATCGATCATGCTTCCTGCTCTCGAGTCCACTCTGCCCTTGTGTACCATAAACATCTGAATAGGGCGTTTTTAGTCGATTTGGGAAGCAGTGAGTCTTATTGTTTAATTCTTACATGATATGTACTGCTGTTTTCTAAATATAATTTTCTCCAGCCCATGGGACATATATTGGTAATATGCGATTGGAGAGTAACAAACCCACTCAATTGCCAATCGACAGTACTTTTCATTTCGGAGCTTCCACTCGTTACTACATAATTAGAGAACGACCTCAAACAGGCAATCGGACAATAATAGATGAATTGGAAAAATCTTCTGAAGACAACGAAGCAGGTGGATTGTTAGGTTTGCCAGAAACTGAAACGGAACTCGATGTAACTATTGTCTTATATAAGATTATAATCAAAACTATTTTCAGATTACACAAATTATTTTGTACGTCTATTGTATTTACAATTTCTTAATTACAGAACCTTACGGAATTCAACACAGCACACAATCGTCGTATTTCAATGTTAGGAATTACAGATGACGATGTTCATAAACCAACAAGGAAGCGAAAGAAGAAGGGAATTTCGTTCAATGATGATGAGGAAGTCATTAATCCCGAAGACGTTGATCCTTCCGTTGGCAAATTTCGTAATCTCGTTCAAACCACAGTTGTGCCTAGCAAAGTTAGTTTCTGTTTTCTAATTAGTTATTTTTAAATTTGTCACTTTTTTTCGTGACACCCGAAATTGTGATACGCTAGTTTGTAATACTCATTTTTATTTACAGAGAATGCGAATGGAGGGCGGTTTAATATCTTTGTCAGAAGAAAATCACAACAACATGAAGCATTTTCAGCCCATCTCTACTACTCCTCACCTTTACAACGATCTTCCACCCGAACAATATTCGAATGTTGCCAACAATCCATTTACTGCTGGGCTGACCTCATTGACTTCACGTCTTGGTATCGCGCTTCCTAATCCGGCTCCGGAAGTAGAAATGACACAAAATCAAATGCAGACAGAGACAATTCCTATGCCAGAGAATCCTGGACCTGCAGAAGGTCACACTATGGAACCAAAAAAGAAAAAATATGCCAAGGAAGCTTGGCCTGGGAAAAAACCTCTGCCGACGCTTTTTGTGTAATATTCTTGAAAGTAATGATCGAATTATAGGGGAAGTTACAAACTTCAGTAACCTGATCTTTTCTCTATTTGTAAATAAAACATTTAAGTGTTGGGTGAAAAGTCTGCATCGCTGAGACTTATGCTACGATGTGCTCTAGTTAACGCTTAAGATTCAAGGAATACTTTTTTACATTCTCTGTGTTTTCTTAAATGTCTCAACTCTACTTTAATCTAAATTATTCGATTCATTTTTAATATTTCACTGGGCATAATAAAATATTTTTTTTTTGTATTTTATTTTATAAGTCAATTTTTTGTTATTAATTAGTTTATCATCCTTTGAAAGAAATAAAGCAATTTAATATTCAAAAAAATAATTTATCAAGATTTAGGGTAGTTTATTTTTTATGGATTTATTATAAGAGTAATAAAATAAAGTGATGTCTGTCAAATTATAAATTGTGACTTTTTTTTAAATTAACCGTGATTTATAAACCTAAAACTATTCTGACCGTTTGTGATAAATTGTAAATATTTATAAGATGAATGATAATTAAGTTCTTAGTGAATTTAGCTGACATACTTTTGTAGCTTAATCTAAATAAATTATTCTATGTCAAAAAAAAAAGTTTTACTCCATGGATAAATTATTGAAATTAATCTAATCTATATTCCTAGGGAAAAAGGAAATTTTTTGAACTGAAAAATACACTTTTAAAAAAATATAATAAATCATTTAATAAAAATATTATAAAATTTGTAAGTCTTGGGAGTTAAATAATTTACAAATCTAAAAAGTCAGTTATGTGTTCGTAGGATTTTCAGTGATTCGAGTTGTCCCTCGTGCAATAATGTCATCAAGATTCATTTTGATTTGCAAGAATTTTCGCTTAAATTCAAGACCACAACCTTTCGATAATCGAAAGTCCACCAAGATTTTTCCATCCATATCGTGGATGTTTACTTTGAATACTAAAGGCATTTTCCTCCTATCCATAGTGGAAATAGTAATCTGAAAAAAAAAGAATTTAAGTATTTTTCAAGGAGAAAAGAAAACGGAAAATAAGAAGTGACCAAAAGTCAAAATAAAATTTACTTACTATTCCACAATCGTTGATACGATAAGTGTAATTCTCCTTCTTCAGGCAACTTGTAAGTCTCTTTACAGTTGTATCACATTCAGTTTTCACAAAGAACCTCGTCATTCGGCGTACTAATTTCTGGAAGGAATTCTGTAAAAAAAATGATTAATTAATAAATAAGTAAAATATATTTTCTTTATTAAATAAAAATTTTACGACCAACTTTTGATTAAATTTTAAAATTAACTACCTGACTCGGTTGCGTTGGAGTTTGAGTGTATGGTAAATTAGCAGAGAGCAAAAGGTCTTCCATATGATCTGGTTGTGAGAAGGAGAAACCTGGCCGTTCTTCCATTGTAAATGTAGGCAAGCTATTATTTACCATTCCTGGCAATTCAGGCTGCGACAAACACATTCTAGTCAATTTTTCTTCTTCATCAATGTGAAGCCTCTTTATAGCTCTCACTCCATCAACAATATCACGATCCACAGGAGCTCCTTCTGAAATTCCCAAACTAAAATTTTTATTGTGAAAGAAAATCTTAAATGGTGTCACATAATCAATATGGATACTTTAGAATTCAGAAGTTTTGAATTTAGATTAATCCGTTTTTTAAAACTTAAAAGCGTCTAAAATGGTAGATCTTCTACATTCTATCATAATTATTAGAAGATCTATTCCACAAATAAATATCGTGACTCTTCGATTTTACTTTTATTTCCTTAGCCAAAATATGCTAATTTTCGCTTACGCGAGCATAAGAATTATTTCTTTATCTGTGGAGTAGTTCACATTACAATGATACATCTTATATTTAGCTATCGTTGCAAATAAAGTGTGATGTGGTTACTGCCTTCCTGCCTTCGGTTTTTCAGCTTTATGAATTAAGCAATCATACAGCTGAATAACCAAAGAAAGCATGACAGTTAATCAAATTGTCCAGTGAAGATGTCCCAATAGATGTGTAAACTTCTGGCCTGTGCTTTGGTAATCTAGCTTTATGAACTAAAATTACAATCATAGAGCTGTGTTACCAAAGCAATGGCCAGAGTCGATGATTCTTCATTTCCAGCAGCTAGCTATCTAAAATTTAAAGTTCACTTCATGTTCATACCTTATTTAATGAATCAATGAACTACAAATTTCAATTTTTTATGCATTCTAAAATATATATTCAATGTACAGTATGATGGGTTGATTTTTATATTAGTTTTAATTACTTACACTTTTTGTGGCAAAAAGATGTATTTAATGACCACCTAGTTGGGTACTGAGTTGCTTTGAGAGACTATTTAATACTCAGAGTCACTCAGTACCTGTCCAGGAAGCCATAAGTAGTAGATCCTTTTTGGTAAAATGTTGATTGATAAAGATGTAATTACAGAGATTGATGTGTAATACACATTAAAAATAAGTATACGAATTAGAGAAAATTTATTCTGCAAAGGTAAAAACCGAATTATTATGAAATAATTTCGCACCTTGGGAAAGATTGTTATGGAACCATGGATGTTTCCTAATCTCACTGATCTTAAATCGGACAGAGGGATCATGAGTGAGAATTTTGCTAATCAGTGAAAGAGAAAAGTTATCCAGTTTCTTCCAGGGTGTCACATTCATATAATTTCCTTTTCTCCATGCGACATATTCTGGACACTCAGCCGAAGCTTGATCCCAAGGTAGCTCTGTATTTCAGACAGGGAATGGTGAAAGACTGAAGAATCAATCAATTAATTAAAACTTATAATTAACCGTTTACTAAATTCAGTCTCGTGTAAATAAACACAATTATGAGCTACAATAAAAATTAATCTGATTTCGAAAAGCTTTGAAATATTTTTCTTTTAAATTTTGTGCTTGTCACCTTGAATTATTTTCCAGTATGTAAGACAAATTTCTAGTTTAGATTCTATCTAGAATTGAGTTTTCTGAATAATGGATTACATACCACCAAGTTGAATTATTTTATAAAATTCTAGCTTTCTAAGACTAGAAATATTTCTAAAATTCGAACGCATTCTGTTTGAATTATTTTTAATTGAAAAAGATTTCTATTTTAAACTACTCTGAATCATTTGTAGCCTCAGAATTCCAGTTCCTATAAATTTTAATCACGTTATGGGAACTAAGTTGTGTAGTCTGTAATATTAAAACAATATTTACATTGACTTTTTCTTGAGCTAAAATAAATTACTAGGTGGAATAGAGTTCAATAATTAAAACAGAAACTGTTATTTCAATTAAGTTAGTTAAAAAATCACCTCCAGCCAACAGAGCAACAAGGATAATTCCACATGACCAAAGATCTGCAGGTTCTGCTTCATATGCTCGTTCGAGTACTTCCGGAGCCACATAGGGTAGAGTCCCACATCTCGTATCTAGAGAACGTTCTCTCCCTTGCAACCGAAAAATAGTCGCTAGTCCAAAATCTGAGACTTTCAAATTGTCATTTTTATCTAAAAGCAAATTCTCTGGCTTCAAGTCTCTATGAGCAACACCTCTGCTGTGCAGATATTCTACTGCTGATATCAATTGTCTAAAATACTTTTGTGCTTCCCATTTTGGCATGCCAATGTCAGGTTCTATGAAATAAAAAGCACTCATAATTTTCTTGTACATTATTCAATTCAGAACATTGGACTCATTTTTTGTAATAATTCCCAAGCAAGTTAATTCTTTTATTTTGAGTCTCACCTATTTTGTCAAATAATTCGCCACCTGAAGCGTATTCTAAGAAAATATACTCAATACTTTTTTCACTGCGTTGTCCAAAGTACTGGATTATATTAGGATTTGATAACATTCTGTGAATTGTCGTTTCTTTACGAACTGAACGTCGAGCGTCTGGATGTTTTGATAAGTCTACCATTTTCATAGCAACACCTTCTCCAGTTACTTTGTTAATTACTAGTTTAACTCTGTATAACAATAAGATGAAAATATTGTTTAATATGTACTCTACTTATTGTTATTAATTACAGACAAAATACTAATAAATTAAAATCTTTCATTAAAACGGCAAAAATGATTACAAAAAAGAAAAAGCTTCAATGAACAAATTTCAAATGGTTAAGAAATATAAAATATCAATTTTAATATTGAATTTGAAATCTCTTCCATATATGTATAAATAAAAATATAAAATAAATACCAAGAGTAAAGAACAAAGCCATGGAAATTTCCACGCGTCCTAACGGAAAATTCCACAAAATGTTTTATTAGATTCGAATTTCAAAAAACCCGTAGAACATTTATTATAATTATGAATTTGAAAATCGCAAATTTCTGACAACAAACATTTTTTAACCCGGTGCGGAGAAACGCACGAAATTATGTTATTATTCTGATCAGCTTGGGAACTTCTTAGAAGAGTTCAAATAATTTGAAATTCAACGGACAAAGCCAGATGAACGGTGAAGCTCAACTATGCTGAAGCATTGTGTTTTATTCAGCATTGCCTTGACTGAGATTTTAAAGAATAAAACAGATTTTTCAGAAAAAAATAAATAAATTGACACTCACTCTCCGTAGGCACCTTCTCCCAGGGTATGTCCGAGAATCCAACCGTCTACGAATTCCGTCATGATTTCTCAGCATCACCTTTTTTGATACAAAGAAACAACACCTCTCTTTTCCGCGGGCTTCCTCTCACTCGTCACGAGATATACTGCGTTACATATTCAATTAGCAGGTAAAAACTGATAATAAGCAGTTAAAATTTTGTACAAGTTGATCCCCGAGTAAATTAACAACTCTAGAATCTTCTAGTTTCTCTTATTTCAATGAAATTATCGCACTAACAGTAGAAAACGTATAAATGAAAACGGCCGAACACGTGGCTCCCGAGATGCAAGAAATTTCTGTTTTGCAAAATAGTATTTTATTCTTAGTTTCCATTAACTTCCAACATTAATCCCGCAAGTATTTTGATTTTTAGACAATATTCTTTGGTAATTTCTAATATTCTATTGAATAAATTGCCAAAAATGTATAAAATCGATTACAAAATGCGGTGAAACGTTGCCTGTTGAGTCTCGTTGACCACTTTAGTGCCCGCCATAAACGTATTATTATGAAGAAGCGTCATAATGCCGCTGCCACTTCTTCTTTGTTGTAGCCCATATTGCGCATGCGTTGTGTATGGCGTCTGATTGGTTGCTTTTCGCGCGCTTTTTAAAAAAATTGCAAACTCTAAAAAGTATTTTTTGTGTTTATTATAAATAATTATGTTTTTAACTTGTAGAATTAGCCATTTAGTATTCTAAAAAGTTTAAATGCTTTATATTTAATTTTTAAATAAATTATAAACGGCTAGTCTTAGTTAAAGATACTAAATTAATAATTAAGATTTTTTAAATATTGCGCGGAAACAATCAATTAAAAAGTGCGCCAAATTCAAATTATGTATAAAATAAACGTGATAGAAAATACTTTTTTCTAAAGAAATATTTTATAATTTAGAAGAAATATAATTATATTCAATGTAGAGTGATGTTATTTACAAATATACTTGTTATATAATTATATATTTGTTTAAACTATGAAGTGCTTTGCTCGCAAAATTTCTATGAATATTCCTGGAAAATATTGCGCCACAGAGGATTAAAATTATATATAAATTACTTAATATTATGTTTAATTCCTGATAAAACATTTTTTGCATGTTCTTATCTGTTGTTATTTATAATACGTCAATTATATCAAGATCATAGGCGGATTCACATTAGGGCCCGACGGGATTAGGGCCGAAGACAACTCAGGGGCTTTTAATTTATTTAAAACTTGAGGAAATAAAAAGATCGAAAATAGGTACCTTTTTTTTGTTTATTTGTTTTGTCATTGAAGTTTTATAAACAAAAGCGTTAGCTTTGTTATGACTCAGGGCGGCGTTAGCGCTAAATCCACCACTGATCGAGATTATGAGCAAAATAGCGTGCGTTATCAGTATAAGTGAATATAAAACTATATTTAAATTGTTTCATTAACACTATAACCAGTGTGTGATCCACGTCAATCTACTTTGCTGAGAGTTATTTTCGCAAGAGTTCAAAATAAAAGCAAGTAAATTTTATAATTTCTTTATTCCTTTATAATTAATTTCAAATAAATAATTTTCTGTTATAAATTGCGATCGTTTAAAAAATTAATGATCAAATGATTTGATTCTAATAATTAAATCGTAATATAAAACTTCTTCATCAATCCTCGATATATTTTTGGGTTTACAATTAAATTAATTATAAATAGGAAAATTGTACAGTAACTTTTGAATATCAGAATAAAAATGATTTATTTTATTTTTACAAATACAATAGATAAAATTTTCCTAAAGTGCCCTGATGATAAGAACTTGACCTTAAATAAAAGATAATATATAGACTATTCGCAAGACACTGGAAATTTTTGTTCAGATAATCATTTAGATTGGAAATAGTTTTATTAAAAAGTTCCAGTATAAAATACATTTCCAAATTAATAAAAGAAAAATTTATTTCATATATAAAGAGCTTATGAAGAATTAGAAAAAAATTGAAGATTTTTGGATGATTACAAATAGTTTTTATAAGGTTTTTGTTCTAACTCAAGAAAGTAGGAATAAAATAAAATTTCTATCATCAACAATTATGATATTTAATATTTTGTTTAATTTTAAAAATTAAGCAGATGGCGACTCGATGGGGTATTGCTGGTGCCGGCAAAATTTCGCACGATTTTGTAACTTCAATAGGAATTTTGCCAAAATCGGAACATCGTGTTGTGGCTGTTGCAGCACAAGATTTATCAAGAGCTGAACAATTTGCAAAACTCCACAACATTGAGAAAAGCTATGGAAGTTACAAAGAATTATCACAAAACAAAGATATTGGTAAAAAAAGATCTACATATATCAATAATTATTCTTCTATTTTTAAATACTTTACAAATCTTTCTATCATGAATAAAATTCGTATGTTATTATTGCAGAGGTTGTCTACATTGGAACACTACACAATTCACATTTTGAGATTGGGAAAATGATGTTAAATGCAGGAAAGCATGTTTTGTGTGAAAAGTCTTTGACTCTAAATTTAAAGCAAACTACGGAATTAATTAACTTGGCGAAGAGTAAAGGTCTATTTTTAATGGAAGGCGTCTGGAGTCGATGCTTTCCAACTTATGCTGAACTTAAGAAAGAACTTGATTCTGGTTCTATCGGCGAAGTGAAACAAGTAATTTGCGGCTTTGGTTTCAACGTTCCCCACATAGAAAGAATACAGTACGTGTCGAATTCCAATAAAACTTAAAAAGCTGCTAGTAAAATATATAATGATTTTCTTTCTTCAAATCTGCAAAAGATAATTTTATTTTATTTTTCTACAGTAAAAAGGAAATGGGAGGAGGTACGATTCTCGATTTGGGAATTTATACTCTTCAATTTACTACCTTCGTATTCGGAGGAGAAAAACCAGAAAGCGTTAAAGCTGTGGGTTTTTTGAACAAAGATGGTGTGGATCTTTCAATGTCGGCGGTATTAAAATTTAAGGGAAATCGAATGGCGTCTATTTATACTAATGCTGAAGCTGATTTACCTAATGAGGCTATTATTATCGGTACGAAAGGGACAATTAAACTTTCAAACTTCTGGTCCCCTCCAAGGGTGGAATTACCTAATCGTGTGGTGGAGATAACTCTACCAACGGGAAAACATGAATACAATTTTATTAATAGTGGTGGATTGGCTTTTGAAGCTGCTGAAGTTCGTGCCTGTCTTTTAAAAGGTTCTCAGTTTATTATTTCTTAAATATAATTTTGAAATTCTCTAATTGTTAACTATTTTTCTGTCAATTATGGAAACGAGTAATTCCTCTTCTAATTTTTCATTCACGAATATTATATTTTTTACAGGTTTAAAGGAGAGCCCAAAAATCACTCATGCAGATTCTTTGTTATTGGCCGAATTAGAAGATGAATTGCGAAGACAAATTGGCGTTGTTTTTGATGCAGATTAAATTTTATATCATTTAAAAAATCGTTTTTGGATAATGTGATTTCACAATACTGAAATTGAGTAATCTTTGAAACAAATAAACGTTTCAAAAGTGAAGCAAGATTTAAAAAAATAATATTTGAATTAATCCTCAAAGAAACCTTTCCTCTCTCTTTTTGCAGAAATTGTCTGTAACATAAGGTTGTTGTGTGAACTTACGAGACACCTCACGTTTCTTGGCACTTATCGTTTCACAAAACGTGTAATG
Organism: Synergus japonicus; assembly: GCA_900474275.1. NCBI lineage: Eukaryota > Metazoa > Arthropoda > Insecta > Hymenoptera > Cynipidae > Synergus > Synergus japonicus. Next base: position 30,262 of record UCOH01012470.1, on the reverse strand, counting down.
CTATTGCTGATTATCCTCCTATTTTCCTTTAGAACTGAGTTTTCTGCGCTTGGAATACAATTCTTAGTAAAAAAAAATTATTGTTCTGTTATCAACCAAATGACTCGATTTTCTAGATAAATTTACTTCGCTGAGTTTGCTTTAAAAATTAAATTTAAAATACAGATAATACATAAAATGTTTTTTAGCGACAGAGAAGTTTTAAGCTCAGAAAATATGTATATATAAATATGATTTGAAAATGGTTTGGAGTGGATATAAATGGACATTTCAGAATAAAACAATATTATGTTATTTCCGTTAACCTACTTATTATGCTAATTTGCGGATATTCCCTTTGGTTTGCTGATATTATTGTTTCCGGTTTCTATCGTCCTCGACTCATTATTATTGCAAAAGCTGTCCACATTAGAACACTGAACCCGTCACATTTGGAGGACACAGACATGATAATAATCATAGGGAATTATACATAGTTTAAAACATTGTTGAATTTTAAATTCATTTTGCATTAATCAGAAGTTAGGCAACCAATGATTAAATTAGAGCAGAAAATTGATTCTAATGCAAGCCATACCTATATATTTTTTTAAATATATAGGTATATAGGTATATAGTCGATTTGTTCATTAGAGTTCTCCATTTCACGTATGAAAAAGACTTTCGCAAAAGTTATAAATAATGATAATTTATTGCAAAACTAACGAATTATAAGAAAATTAATTAATAAATTCATAAGTTATCCCAGGAAAAACCAGCTTTTGATCAAGGGTATTATTTTTATTTCAGAGAATAAAATCAATTATTAATCTTATATTTTTTATCTAAAAGCACTTCATCATCATGTACAACAAGCTAAGGAAAAGTTTCAGTAGAAAATCCATAACAAAGATCTTACTAATGATTAATGTGTAATTTTTATATCATTTTCGTGACCATACCTAGAGCATATAAAAATTGTCGCTTTTTCTAATTTCAGTAGGATTTTTTTTATAGCCAAGCAAATTTTTTATGGCTATTCGTGGAAAAATATACATCTGCTAAGGGTTTGAAATAAAATTTTAAATCTTTTTCTGAATAGATTAAAGAATTTACGATACACTAGATAGTTTTCTGGTAAAATGTGATAAGGTTTTTACCCTGGTAAATCGAAAGGTCTACTTTTTCAGTCAAGTGCCGGAATTAATTTGATGCTACCGGCGGTGAGATAAATTTAACAGAAGGTGGAACGACCAACCCTTTGCTTTATACCGTATGTTAAGACGGTCAAGCAGGGTCGATAATCTCTGGGTCGGTCGACTCGTCACGCAATGGCAAACCTACCCCGTAAGACCAACGGTAAGACGACGACCACACTTAGATGTTAAAACTTTCAGATTGGCACCGAGGCGTGGAACTATATAAACCATAAGGAATGCGGAAGAAACTTTCCAGAAGTGCACATTTCCCTGATTTTTCTTTCAAAAATTCAGATGATCCTGCAACTTTTTCCATTTTTTTAACTCCTAGAAAATATATGGATAATTCTCAAAAAACTAGTTAAATACTTTCGTCCCCCAAGCATAATAAGTTATAAAACTTTGGTGGAAATGAATCATGGACATTTCTTTCAGAAAAATATTTTCGTCTTCTATGGAAACATTTCTTATAGTTACAATTATTCAATAAAATCATTCAAATCCATTCTTTTCATTCATTTCAAATACGTCTTTCACTAATGGAAATTCAAAGCTCTTAATATAATTTCTAATCGAAAAGATAAGATGGATCTATTTCTTCCATCGATTTATTAAACCATCATTCATTGAAATAATTAAATGTTAACAACGAAACCTGTGTTCGACCTTATTTCGACTTAATACTGTTTAAGCTGAACCATTATAATCACTCCTAATGAAACTATGAATTCGTTAGCCTCGTTTTCTAAGTTACTTCATTAATTCGAAATGATGATGGACTATTCGCAAAGTTTACAATATCGATTATTAACTTTATTTTAATATTAATTAATATTTTACAGTACGATAATTCTAGAGCATGAAACTTTTTATAGCTGGAAGAAACCATGCATTTAATATAACGATACCAGGACCATTTTAGATCCTTGCCAGGTGTTGGTCAGTAGTGAACTTGATCATTAAACCTATGAAATTATTTTCATTTCAGAAGCATTAAAATAAAAAATGATTTATGTACATTATATTACAATGTTTTTCCCTCTTATGGCTTTTTGAGCCGTTCTTGCAGTGCATTTCGCAGGAAGGGTTGCAAGACAAGAAGAGATGCATCTCGTTTTATCCTGATTCTTCAGCGGCATTTAGATTAATCGAATTCCAGGTGTTAATGCGGTCAGTGGAAACTGTATACAATATGTGTGAATGTGTGTGCGCGCGCGTGTCGGTCGGTTCTTTTGCCAATAGGTTCAAGAACCAAAGAATCACAGGGTGTAGATCCGTCGGTGGTCGGTTGTAGGCAGTAGACCAGTGCAACGCAAAGTTCTAACATAGTCAGTTGTAGTCAGTTTATAGTCACAGTACTGTACTGGTAACGCGCGAATCTTTCAAGTGCGAAGCACGCATCAAGTGCACAACTTTAAACTTTAAATTTCAAACTTTATAATCCCTCATTCTTAAATAAATTTTCGAGACTCTTCCGTGAGCTTTCATTACAATTTCAACAATTTGCCAAGTGTTTATCATAAAATTTGCGAGGTGGTGATTTACACGTGGGTGAAGCTTGGAAAATTGTACATTATATTCATCCATGTGTAACTTAGCTGAGGAAGAATAACATTGAGGAATTCGCACGAATTTCTAGTGAAAGCAAAAAATGTTATGTTGTGGGTAAGAAAGTTATTACTTTCCACGGTTCTGCATCTCCTTTGCTCGATCATTAAGCTGCAGTTCACTTTAGCCTTCACTTTTATGCTCTTCCACTTTTCTGTTCTCCAACTTTTTTATTTTCTTTTGTATTACAATCCATTTTGAATTTACATTTGGTCCAATGTAGGATCAAAAGTGATACTTCATAAGATTTAGTATAATGCTTTGAATGAGGGTAATTATTTACATTAATTGGATACAAAAATAAATTCTGTGCATGAATTTTTATCATAAGATGTACAATTATTGTTTATATATGTTCTTAACTTATTATTTGCTTATATTTAATATAATACACTTCACGATCAATGGTAGCAATTATAATTTCATTTTAGTGTACGTAATTTACGGTGATATGAGTATTTCGACTTTTATTTAAATTAATCATATAAATTAATTTCATAAATTTAAATTATAATACATTGTTTCGAATTTTAAATATATTTACCATAAGAATAAAAATTATGGAAACCAGTTTACGAGGCATCAGATATTAACATGATTTATATTATCTAGACTGGAAAATTGATGCTCTCTATATAAAAAAGTTATATATTATCAATCATCAAAACATATAAGAAACATTAGATATCTATCTAATTTCAAAAACTTTTTAATTTCTATTTGCTGTCATCATATATCGATATCGTTTACATTATGAATATATACCCCACTTCAGATAATGAATATATAATATTAATGGGATTTAAGGTACTTATTAAACATTTTTTCTTTGAAAGTAGGTAAATTGCTTTCATAATTCGTTTGTGATGGTTTATACGAATAATCCATTTGTTAACTTTATACATGTGTATAAATAGAAAACACTCGAGTTGTAGGGTGTAAAATTACTCATATTTTTATTTAAAAACTGAACAAAAGCAGTCTGAATGCAAAAAAGCACCTTTTCTTGTAAGCTAAAATAATTTAACGCCCGTTTTTAATAGAAAATTTTTCGCATCATATCTTAAAAAACATTTTAGAAATAACAAAAATAAAATTGAATAAAGTATGACACATAAAAGTGTGAATCATTTGTATGGACAATTGTGTTTGATAAACAGATAATATTCCAAGGCAAAGAGTATTTTTACAATTGGATTTTACAAAATTTTCGTTTCCTGTTTTTCTTTTTAATCGTCTTATCGATTTTAATTTATTCAACTTTGTAGATAAGTTAAAATATCACATTTATTTATAAGTTAACCGTTTTTCGCATTCATTGGACAGAGGAATGATACATCAAATTATTTTTAAAAATTAAATTCAATTATTATTGAATTTTTCTGCTGAAGTAAATTATTCTCCATATAAACTGAAAACATGAATTTTCCACATAAATGAAAGTAAATGGACCATAAAGTTATATTGTTCTGAAATCTCCGACTATTATAATGCCACTTAAACACATGAAGCTTACACTCCAGCTTTCATGATAATACAAAATAAACTGAATGTTTTAAAAAATTTCTCGTAGTGGACAATGAATCAAAACATTGTTAATCCTTTCAATAATCATTGTTCTTCCACATTGATTATAAACTTCGCAATTTCTATTAATCAACATCCTTTCATTTGTTTCAATTTGTTTCTTATTTACTCTGTTTAACAGTTTTTCTATTATTTCCTTTGCCTTATAGAATTTTAATTTAATTTAAATAATGTAAATTAATTTATGGGAAAAATTCCGCATGATTTATAAATATTCGCATAACAAGAAATCCCTATACCTTAAATATCAAATTGTTAACCTTAGCTGAGTTCTGATTATAGCTTTCACTCATAAAATATGTATGTAAGGCTTGCAAAACTACGCCATGTGCTGTAAGTAAGCATTATGAGTCACTAGTAACATTCCAGTAATATAGTAGTCTTTTCAGGGTTCAAGTTCAAGTTGAGAATGGTTACCTAAACTGTAACATCAATTTTACGAAAAATAAGTATAATATATATATATAACAAAGTCTGATAATATCTGTAATCGACGTGTGTACATAAAAAAATAGTAGTGTCTCTATAGAGCGTAAATTGCTGTGATTATTGGTCACTCGAGGGACATGAAATAAAAGGGATAAAAGCCAGGGGAAATTTTGACCCCGACTATACCTCCATACATAATCGAAAAAAGAATATGAGACAGAGGAGGTATTCACGCAACATTACTTCGGTTCACTGAGTACGCAGGTGCACTCAGGTGTAGCTCTTATTGTAGTATGTAAGCGTGGAAATCCCGGATGAACAACTGCGTTGTTAGATAGGACCAGTCATATCCGCATCCTTTAATGTTAACGAAATTTCTGGTCCTATGTGGAAAGCGAAAACTTTTCTTTGTTCTCATTCCTGAATTTAATTGAAATCCGCTTCAAGTTTAATTATACAATTTATAACTGAAATTAGTTGTCCCAAAATTTCGCGCACAGCTTGAAAATTTCTCTGCTTATATTTGTCCCACATATTATTATGTAATTCATGCCGTCAAATCATATTCTAATTGAGCTGGAAATAATAATTACATTTAATTTGATGAAAAAATTACGCGAGAGATAGGCACTAAGTTTTATTTTATTTTCTGCTATAGTTATCGTCGATTCGAGTATGAAATTTGGAGGATAATTCAATAAAGGATCTGCAATCGCTCTTTCAAATTTACCCCAGATATTTCGACAAAATTGATTGACCCCAAATTGTGAAGCGCTTTAGAAAATGACGTCATGGATTTTAATGTTTGGAGCATTGTATCTAGGTGAGTTGCGTGAGATAAAATTTAAGGCAGATGACAATCTGCGAATAAATTATTTTTAGTGGCATACATTTTGTGTAGTTATTATATTTAGGGAAAAATATATGTCGTCATGATTCATAGATTGGAAGATAAAATCGCTAGTTTATTGATTTTATGCAAAAACATATTTTCATGTGTTAATTTACTTAACTTAAATTATTGTTACTCAATTAAATTATTCAGAGAGATAATTGATGAAAATGGTTCTAATTTTTTTATTACACCTAATTTGTATTTTTTAATTAGTACATCGAACGATGGCTGTGCCTGGAGAAAATTGCTCGAAGAACGAACACCAGAAATGCATATCTTTAGCGGATCCTCTACTTAAAGATCCTCAACTCATTTTTCCAGACAACATGAAGGACATAGATAATGTCTGCAGGTAATTCAGTTACGGAATGCATTATTATTTATTATTTAAGAGTCCACGTCAAGTAGATTGATTCCTACGCTTTATAAAGTCTATAAGCAGACTTGGAAAGTGTTTTTCGCTCACTTTCGTGAAAGTTGCAGATACTGCAAATAATGATTGACATTTTCCTGCTCACGGCAAGCAGAGTTGCGCACTTTTTTTTTACCAATTGCACACTCTTGTAGCATTGAAAATAGACTGAAACAAATCGATTGCACGTTTCAAAAGAAGAAAGACATCCCTTTTTTAATATTGAAAATTCTGTTTTAGTGCCAATAAAGGCCATAAATTAGTGATTATATTCTACTTCAAGGCTTAACCACTTCGACCTAGATGTTGCTATATACACATTCGATTATAAATATGAGAAATAAAGTTCAAGTCCAGTGAGGGAAATAACAAAGCATAAATATTTACCTTTTTTAAGTTCCCAAAAAGAAAAAAAGAAAAAAAATGCAAATGTATTAATATCAATTAGTTTACATAAATATATCATAATGCAAAAAATTTTTCTGTGCAGAATGCACTTAAAGTAGGTAACAAAGTTTAGTAGGGTGTGAAGAATTGTAATTTTATTCCAGATAAGAATAAGTTAGAATTCTCTCGACGTAACAAGAGTTCATTACTTAAATCTTTCATGTTTTCAAGGAAATATAATTCCACGTTTTATCTCGCGAAAGAAGGCACTCTAGGAAAAAAATTAAAAACGTAGCAAACACACAATTTTCCTTTCTTTCTTTTTTGAAACTTTATATCTAGCTATCTCATGTAATGTGAAAAATGCATGCACGTATTATGAATATGCAGAAGTATTACGACCTGCCTTTCACGTACTAAATATTAAGCTGCAAGGAAGTTGTAAGAACCTTTTAGAATAGTAAACTTAATACACCGTAGAAAAGTTCGTATTTTGTAATAGCACAACGCTTTTCGTCAAAAGAATCGTAAAAAGGATTGAAGGTTTGCCCTTAACTGAAGGGCTTTTAAATTTTAGGAACAGAAGAGTCTAACAGTATTTTTAGGAGACCTGCAATAGAGTTTTAGAGGTCCTAACATAAAAATGTTTAATTTATAAAAATCTCGTCTTTATATAGTGTAATGAAACTAGTGTTGGTGAATAATGTTTGAAAATTTCAGTACGTGGTCAAATTTCGTGGACTGTATCAGGAGATACACAGAGAAATGCTTTTCAAAGGATATGCGAGAGCAATTCAATTCTGCTGTTGAAGTATCAATAGAATCTATTCATCAGATGTGCTCAGTTCCTGCATATCAAGCTGGTAATTATCAGTATTATTAGCAAAGTGAAGAGCCGTTATACGAAAAATAAATATATTAATCGAAGAAGTGGTATTTATAAATAAAAATATATTATTAGTATGAAAATTATGCTTAAACGTATAAAATTACAAGTACCCTTGAACAAATCCACTTGAGTATTAGGAAGAATTCCTATTTGAAGTGATTTTTTTTTCTTAATCAATTTATACATTATTTATAAATTATTTATACATCCTGCAGTCGAAAAGAATTAAAAACAGAGTAAAACTACTCAGAATATTTCAATACATAATTATGAATCGAGAATAAAAATATCACTGATTAGAGTGATTTTAAGTAAGAATATATAGGATTATGTAATGTAAGAACGGTGAATAATGAAGATAATTATTATAACTTTGACAGAATACCTGCAATACGCTTCTTGCATTAAAGCAACAGTAATCGAGTCAGAGCACTGTGGTAATCAGTATGCAGCTCTCGTTAACGAGGTATCGAGGAGAGAAGTACTGAAACCTAATCTCTGCTGGTGAGGAAAACTTTCTTGTTTCAACCCCTCGATAATAATCTCTTAAGATCTCTCAATCTCCTCTAATATTTTTTCAATTTCCTGGGATTAATGAACTCAATTTTTGACTGCAGTGCACATTACCATTTTCGAACATGCGTTATAATGGAAACGAGAAAAAGATGTGATGGGAATCAACCTGAGGGAACAGCTGCAAAATTCTCAAAACAAATATTGGATAAAGCGTTAAGTTTTCTACAGGATGAATGTGCAAATTATATGTAAGTTTCTTTTCATTCTTTTTCTTTATATTTGTCGAATATAATCTACCATTTCTCCTGTAATGAATCATACATGATATCCATATAACACAGAAAAAAGTCTTCATCTTATCGACTTTTTTATATGTTTCCGAAAGATCATTAAAAGAAGAAAAGGTGTATAATTATTTTGCGAATACATGTATAAGGTGTTGGCACAAAAACTTGAATAATGGGAGTGACCCCAATTTGGCGTGGATGTAAATTATTGCATAATTTCACATTTGTCGTAGACCCAACAGTGGAAATTGTCCCTTATCGATGATGGATAATACTTTAGCATTGTCAGTGAGCCCCCTCGGAGAGGGTACAAGTGTAGTTCTAGGAGTCCAAAGCCGTCCATATCAACGAACGGCATCGCCTGATACCTTTTCCAGTAAAACCAGCGACTTTTATGGCGCCTTCTCTAATACAGCTTACCCGACGGCATTCAAAAGTACCGGACGTGCCCTGAATCTACCATCGAGTACGTAACATAACTATATTTCATAAAGTAATAAATGAGTCTGTATTTGCCAGTCGTGACTCGTACTCACTGCTCTTGTATAACAGTGTTACCAACGAATGTAGCTTATAACTCTTATAAGGGATTTTATTTTCCAAGTACCGATTTAGGTAATACTTTCCCAACAAGGAAGGAAAATCTACTGCGTTGGGTCGGATAACGAGATCTAAGCTTGTCTATAATAGGAGAAATTTATAGAGCAGAAATTTAGTTCTTTTATATTGGCTCTAAAGATAAGGAAAAGCTGTCTTGGTTAAAGTATTAAAGAATGATTGTACAATTGACTCCTTCCATTGTAGGGTGTATTATCATTAAATCTTGGTATGCTGTTATCGTTATTTCGAAAAATACATGAAATGATAATAATTTTCTTACCGCAGATTCAGAGTCTCGTAGTAACAACGACATACAACCTTCTTCAGCTCAAATGCCATCGAATACTCCTCAAATAATCACAGTTACCGAAAAAACTGTTGAGGAACCGAAGACTGAGAGAACAACAGAAAAAGTCATAGCCAGTACTGTGACTGATATTAATGACAATATTAATAATAATAATAATAATAATAATAATAATATCAACAATGAAGAACCAGGTAATCTTTCTTCTTCAAATAAAAGTTGATTCTGTAATATTATAGTTTGGAAAAAAGGGTTGAAAATGTGTGTGGGTAAAAGTGAGGGAGTATAGTTAGTTCTCTTTAATGCTTAATTATTAATGAATTAATTAATTATTTAAAAAGAAAGTAGGTGCATTAAAATGATTTATTTTTCGACAGCTATTGTTGTAACGTCAAGATCACCAACTTATGGAAGGGGTATGGCGTGGACAACACCAGCAACTAAAACTTCTTCGGAAATACCAGCATGGGCAACAAGTACTTGGTTGACTTCAAATCAGGTAAAGAAATTTGTCTGAAATTTAATCTGAAAATAGAAATTGACTGTCGAAACTATATGAGAAAAAAATTCCAGATTCCAGTGACTGAAGATTCGTGGTACCCTCCAGCAGGAAGTTTTGGCGGAAATAACATCGATGAGCCAAACCAGCAAGGACTTTCCAAAAACAGCCAGACAACTCTTAGAAATACCTTAGCAGTCACTTTATTATTACTTAGCATTGTTTTTATATTTTAAATTGCACCACTAATATAATATAAAATCTCTTAACATTCCATGAAAGAAAGATTATAAGAATAAAAATTCAAATCTACTATTTTTGACACACGTAACATATATTTTTAATTTAAAATTATCCATTAGAATTTATCAAAAAATTAACTAACATATTTCATTATTAGATTTTAATTTTACTTATATTTTATTCATTTCTTTACCTTTACTTATTTTTATATTTACAAACATCGACAAATTTTATCAAGTGTCAATAAGTGTTGAGTTTATTCAGAATTATCTTCAAATATTTTCTTCGATAAACAAAGCGATATTCCATAAGATGAAATTTATTGTGCAATCATTTTTTCCTTTACTTTATTTCTAGTATATAATTGTTATTTGATTTCTTCTTAGAATTTTTACTATTAGTATTAAATTTGCTATTACTAATATATATATATATATATTCCAAAAATAATTTATGTATCTAAGTGTATTTTTTAATGTTGTTTTGAATGTTGAAGAGCTGTGATTACTAGAGACTCGTTTACCTGCATTGTATGAATTTCCATAGAATATTATGCAACTCAATTATGTACAGAAACAAATGTAAAATCTGGAACTTAATCCATTGTAGTCTCCATAAAAATCATTTTTATTATGGACAACAGTTTTCTTTCACAAATTTCGAAACTTCAGATACACCCTCTAACTACATTAAATGTTATTTATTCATAATTAATTCTGGTCTTTGCCACTCTGTACTTAATCATAAGAATACAGCGGTTTTTATCGCTTTCACTTACAGTAGTAGTAATTTATTTTATACAATTCAATTTTGGGACAAGTGTCATACGATAATAGAAAGTTTCTCAATAATAGAAATCTTCTCAAACTTCTTAACCAATTTACATAGAATCAATGATTCATAATCTACATATTTAATAATTAAGTCTCTCGATTCTTTACAAACACTTTTTAGTCTTTTGAGACTGCTACAAATTATTTTCTTTTTTGGCCAGTTTCTTGTAGAATAGTGATGGAAGGTTTAAATATGGAAAACAAGTTCTGTATTAGGTTTTTTGGGTCCTATTGTTGGCACCTTATTTGAGTAAATGTTGAGGTTTATATCAAAATTGTGACTTTTATAACAATCATGACGATATTTACAATTATTTTCATGGGGTTCTTAATTTTATTACAAAAAGTAGGTATCTTTTTTCTTCTCTTGGTTCTTTTCTTCCTACTACATTTGCTTTCCTCTCTTTTTTCATTTTAATCTTCAATTTCGTGATATCTTTCTTATTTTTAATAGTATTTTAAATTCTCACTATTATGTTTCTTTTATTTCTGTTATGTCCTTCCTTGTTATGTCCTTCTGCTCCTTATATCCGGCTTGTAATTCTTGTATTTTCTTCTCACCCCTCTTCTCTTTTCTGCCTTCCACAATTTAAATATTTTTTACCTATTTGAGTTCTTTCATTCTCTACATATAGTCAATCTTCTTTTTGACAATTGATCTTTATTAAAAAAGGTGAATATTTTTAAGATTTAGAGCTTCTAAATTTAAGTCTTAATATTTGAAGGCGCTCAAACTTTGAAGTATTCAAGTTTATTTATTTATTTTAAAGTTTTCGAAGAATTAAAAGCATCCAAGTTGAATTCCGTATAATTTACTAGATGAGCTCAATAAAATTCATATTATTTCACCCAAATGCAGTGAATTTCACAGGAATTCACTCGAATTCAATTGAACGTTCTTGTTGTATAAACAAAAGAAAATAAAAACATAAAAATTCTCAAAATATTCTCGAGAATATTTCATATTTTTTATTTCACTTCCTTTCCTTATCTCGCTGCCTTTCTTTTCTCTAAATTCTTTTCCTTTTCTTTTCTCCTATTTTCTACCCTCAACCTGCACTGCAACGTCACATAAAAATGTTATTACTAACCCCCGAATGTTTCCTATTTGACCCAGAACAATGAATATCTTCCTCAAAAGTAACCATTTTTTCACGATTCCTAGTTACCCCAGTATTCACTTCAGCAGTTCTTCCATGACCTCCACCAATTGAATTCGAGTTCGGGGGTGGAATTATAGTAACAATTGGCCTCAAAACAGACGAAGGAGGCGGTGGTACCGCAATTTCGTTAATAGCAGCCGCTAAATTAAATTCACTAACACTTCGTGGCACAAAATATTCAAAAAGAAGCGAGGCTTCCTGTTGATGTTGCTGATGTTGCGTTGGGGACATTGCACTTCTTCTCAATGGCTGATTACGTTGAAAATGGGATTTCGAGTTTGAAGTATTTGATGAGTTCCTATAATCCGGTACCTTCTTTCTTGGGAGGGAATGATGACCTGGTGAAGCTATCTTCATTGCACTATTTAAGTGATGCTGTGCCAGGAGCTTCCCTGAATCAGTGGAGCTCCTGGTCTGCGGGTGTCAGGAAGCTGACACCACTGACATTGCGATTGCCTCCTCATCCTGCTCTGATAATCTTGAATCTGTTGAAGCTCCAAGGCCAACGTCTGGCTCGGATTTGTCTTCGCTTCCACCACCTGAAAACCGGAAAAATCATACTGATCAGAAGCCATGAGTTTTATTTGGCAGTTGCTGGTTCTTTAACTTTTTTATTTGATGTATCACCAGGTTTTATGTCACATTTCTATTCAACTTCAGAAACCGCAATAAAAAGATGAAAATAGAACATTAAAGAGAATTATCTGTATAGTATTTGAAACCAGCACTGCCAAGTGATAGACTAATGTCAAGCGCCACAATGGAGGGTATCCTGATGTGCAGGTACAGGTGTACTCAAAAGTGAAGAAAACAATATAAAACCGCGCAGCTGAAATATAAATGTTTTGCTTGCTATAAGCAACTAAGAAGCGACCATGAAACATTCAGCGTGCTAGTAATCAGAAAAGCTTTCAGTGTAAGCTCTAAGGCACGATTTTTTATTGCATTCGAGATATACCTGGACCTCCTATCTGGCCGCTGACCATCGTCCCGCTCGACATTCCGCACGATTTACCAAAGACTCTGATCGCGCGTACCACCTCTTCTTGCACCAAATTGAAGCACATGGCGATTAGAGCCATCCCGCCGAGGATGTACAAGCAGCAAGCACAGAGGCTTAATTCTTCTAGAGTAGTGTTGGGAGCATTTGTACCAGATGGTAACAAATCTCCGAATCCTATTGTACCGAGGCTGGTGAAACAAAAATAACCACCTTCCAAAAGAGTCCAACCCTCCAGGCGATTGAACATCACTGCTCCGCCGCATATGTACAGAATTATTATTACCAAGCAGAGAGTTACTGGCACTTTTACGATGCTGTTGGGATCGTTTACACATGCTGATGTTGAGTTTAGGGAAAGGGAACATGGATTGTAATGTCTCTTGCCGTTGTTGGATGCATCCTGCAAAAATAGGATTCAAATTGCACATATTAGGGTGGGTCGATATTTGAATAAATTCAAATATTTTTATAGCCTACTGTTGATATTTTCTATGTATTATTAAACTTGTTTAGAATTTCAGATAAATTCTTTTGGATTTTTCAAAGAATATCGTCCTGGGATTTTCATCGAAATTCCACAGAGATATGAAATTCCATTGACTTTTGCAAAACCAATTCAGTAATTTCGTTCCATCATATCAGCGAAAAAACTTTTATATTTATTGAAAAAAAATGAACGGCAGGACATTTCAATTCCCGAGCCAGTAATTGCTAAATTCGATCAAATTTATATGTTTGAGATAAATAGTTGTATTAAATGGAAAATTTATTTTATGTATATTTTTCGTAATTTAAAATATAAATACATAATATTTATATACAGAAATGTCTTACCGGACAATAGTTTTCAAGCAGATGAGTTTTTCTGTGGTTTAATGTCAAGTAGAAAAGGCACGTAACAGTAAGACGTGTATTTGAATAAAATTTATATAATAAAGATTATTCATACAAATCGAACAATGTCTTACCAGAACATTCATTTTCCACTTGGGTAGATAATTTTTACTGTGGGGTCAACCCAAGCCTTAAGTAGAAAAAGTATATCCTGGTCAGACATATTTTCATTGTCAAAAAATATACATTGTCATGTAATCATGAGTAGAAAAATTGTGACAGTAAGACGTGCATTTGAATAAAATTGATATAGAAAAGATTATTTAAATTATTCATACGATTCGAACATTGTCTTACCAGAGCTTTCATTTTCCACTTGGGCTGATACGTTCTACTGTGGGAGTCGCCCAAGTGGAAAAAAATATGTTATAGTACGGCATGTCGTTTTTACTCTCTCTCAAAAAAAAAATAAAAATTGTTCCATCAAAAGTTAAAGTAAAGTTCATTTTTCCCTGCTTGGAATTTAGTATAACAATATAAAAGAATATCCTAGATTATTTGACTTAATTAAAAATTGAAGGAAGTTTTTTCTGTGAAATTTCCATTAAGTTCTTTCACTCTAAGTAGAAAGAGTATTTTCAGTAAGACCGACAATTTAAATTCTTGGGAATGAAATCGTGTTTAAAAAAGGATTAATTGGTGCACTTGAAAGGCTATCGATTATTCCTTTGCAATTAAATATTGAAAGGAAGCAAGTAGAAACAAAGAGTAGTGAAAACTTTCCTTTGATATTTTAAATCTAAAATTTAATTGTTAAGAATGAATTTGCAAATAATTGTATCCATGTTAAATAAAAATATGCAAATTTCAGTAGATAAGAATAGATATTGTCAGAAGTGCAATGAAATAAATAGTAAAAAAAAAAACAATGACAAATGCTACTTTTCAGGAGAAGAATCCAACTCATTTTTCTCTAAAGGTATAAAATAGTACGTCATCTACCTTGAGGGCTGTGGTAGAACTTGTCGCAGGATGAAGGAGACCCTCGCTTCCACAATCGAGTAAAATCGCACTTCCGGTACTGCGAGTGCCGAGATCGTCGCAAGAACTTTCCTTGCTAGGCGCATAAAAGTTTCCAACACCTTTTGTCTCGACGTGGTTGTCGTAGCGATATGCTTTTCCCATGATACCTGCCACTGGCGGGGGTGGCGGGGGTGTTTGTTGCTTACTAGCACAACTTCTAGGTCGACAGATTCGACCATATAGTCTACGAAAGCTTCTTGCCAGGAGATCCCCCACCGTACTGAGGTAGACCAACATTAGAGGAATGCCTGCCAGGGCGTAGACAATCGTGATTAATCTACCCCAAACCGTACGTGGAGCCACACTCCCATATCCTAAAACATTCAAAATAAGATTCCCTTTCAAACCAGGTAATGAAGATTTAACACCACTGGGAAAATCAGATCTAAATTAAATTGAGAGTTCAGCGCTTTATTCTAACGCTGGCAATAAAAAATTGATTCATGACCGAACAGTACGAGAGTTAATTGGTGCTAATTTTAATTGGATATTGTGACAAATGTATATTGTGAATGAAAGCTTCATTTAACGCGCTAAAGAGGCAATTATTTATTGATTGTTCTTTAAAGTTGAATTATTCTTCTTTAAAATTTCTCCGAAGAAATTAGGACGATGCACAGAAAAAACGAGGACTGAAAGTGTTTACAGCTGAAATCAGTTTTTAGGCTGAATTTCAGTCTTAAGTCAGTTTTTAATCTTGTTTTAAGACTAAGAAATTTAAAAACAATACTTCTTAGTCTTAAAACAAGACTTAAACTGACTTAAGACTGAAATTCAGCCTAAAAACTGATTTCAGCTGTAAACACTTTCAGTCCTTGTTTTTTCTGTGTGATAATTAAAATAATACATTCTCTCTGATAAGAATGTAAAAATTATTCAATCTTGTTAATGGATTTATATAATTTTGAAAATTAAACATATTTAAAATAAATTAACTCGCGTTTTAAATTTGTTTTGGTTTGTTTTGCTTTTAACAATTTTCTGGACCGAACAGCAACAGAGAAAAGTAAAAAAATGAAAGGTAGAGGGATCGGAATACTGTGTAATTAAGGAGAGCATTAATTAATTAGAAAGAAAAAACAATCATGTTTTACGAATCGTATAATCAGTAAAATATGTACAATGAAAAAAGAGTTTATAATTTTAAATAGCACTTTAAGCTTTTTGCAATATTGTAGCATTACGCATATTTATTTCATGTACCTACGTGAGAGAGTAAATGTTACAAAGCACCACAGCAAGTTTTAATTAATGTTCATTGTACATTGTATGATTCACTCAGTTTTAAGTGGATCTCAGTTTCTCGTATGAGAAAACTGAAAATGCAGATCGATTCTGCAAGTCTCCAGACACACTTTTCAACTATACGGAAAACTATAATATTTCGTGTGCAAGTAATGTGTATAGATTCTAGATATGAAACGAGTTTCTGAATTCGTATTAGCATTGCACTTTAATATGAGAGGGAAAAAGGAATAGTAAATATTTAATATTTTGTAGATAGCTCTTGCGAAACGGATTCTGTAATTTCGGTCCATCGAAGAAAAAGTTTTTTGTTTATTGGAAAAACTCAATGGCTGAATATTCCGATTCGCGAGCGGATATTTGGCAGGTTCGATTAAATTTACAATACAAATTCATGTTGGCTTTACATTGATGTATTCTATGGTAAAATATGCTTTCGAAACTCTATATGTCAGTTACCTGTTTTCCATTAAATATTGTGTTTTAATAAATCCATGTGGGTTTAAAAATAACTCATAATCGATGTAAATATTTAATAAAAATATATCCTATGCGTATTTTGTAAATATTCTAAGTTTCTGGAATTAATTTCTATATACTATAGTAATAACACTTTGCTACAGATTCTGAGAAGATTTCTTTTCCTATAGAAAAAGTTTCTCTTGAATAATATCTGTCAGCTTGGGGGAAGCAGATAAGATATTTGTCAGAATGAAATGCACGGCTGTTGCTTCGAGAATGGTTGATTCCATGCTATATAGTAATTTAATATGCAGGTCATACTCCCAGGGGAGATACAGTATAAAGTAAGAAACTGACCCGAGTTGTGCGAAATATGTATATACATATACAACCACCTGTATATTCTATCTCGCAGATATTATGTTGTTGATCCAACTAATAGAATATTATATACAATAATCTGTATATACTACATTACATTTTCACAGTATGTATACATAATTCTTTACATTTTTGATGAGGTACCGAAAATCATGCATGCTATTATGCTATAGATCATGATGTTAATAAATCATCTGATTTTAGCAACAACCATTTATTATTGCCGTTATAAGATGGGAAACCTGAATTTGCTTATGTGGTAGTTATTACCACATGCATTAATTAAAAAAGAAATGAAATACCTTGTTTAATAGAATATCGGAAAATGTAGTTTAACAGTCTTTACATTTTGCATGTATAAAGCTACACAGAAGAACAGTAGTCAAGAGAGGGTTTCCAATCCCGAAGGAAATCTTGACATATTTAACGAGAATATTATAAGTTTGCATAAGAAATATAGGAAAATTGAGTAAAAAAAAAACTGTCTCGATTTTTTAATAAAATAATACAATGATTCATTTTTAATTGTAAGTTTTAAGTTTAAGTTGTACTTGCTTCAATGTTTTAATTAATTCGATTTTAAAATAAAATCAGCTTTTTTTAAATATCCAGCAGGCACAATGTTTATTTCAATTTAAGTTGTATAAAGTAATTAGTAAGTTTTAATTAAAAAATGTAACCACAGCTCTCTGATGGAAAATTATAATAGGCTATGTTGAACTTCAATCAAACCAGTGAACCAATTAATTGAAAATCGCTTACTTCTGGGATTTTTAGAGAATATTTTTTGATGGGTTTTTAGTGCATTTGGTTCCATCAACGGAAATTTGAGGACTTAATTTTTCTCCATTGAAGTTATTAACACAATTAATTGAGAATTTAGGTCATCAAATATTTTTATAAATCATTTTACTACCCTGAATAAATTGCATTTCACCAACGACGATTATCCCTTCTGAAAGCGAATTTATCATTTTCTGAAATGCTTTATGAACTCATTTCACGTCTGAAAGTACGAGAAAATGGGTAGAAAATTGCTAAAGTTTCAGACAATTATTATCATTATTGTTTATAAAATCTTTAAAAGTAACTCATCAAATCTTTGAAACTTAAAATCTCTTACAATTTTTTTAAATTCCATAAAATTCTTTGAAAATTTTTATAATTTCCTGACATTCATTAAAGTGGAAAACTGAGAAAATGGAATAGTTATGTAATTGATCCTCATGGTATTAAATATTATAAAGCTGTTATTAAAAAGAGTCTCCGGAAGTTAATTAAACTTTAATTACTACTAAAAAGTACTAGAATGAGAATATTGATACTGATTATTGAAATAAAAGTTGATGTTGATATTAATATTGAAATGGATACTGGAAATGAAATTGATATTGATGTTGGGTGTTATACCTAGATTAAATTACTTTTGGTGAAAGTTATGAAAGTGCTGACTCACCGATAGTAGTGATAAGTGTGAGAGAGTAAAGGAGGCTGCTGCTGAAGGTCCATCTCCGCAAGTGTGATTGCTTCTCGTGGGTATTTCGACGTCGGGTTGGTTTGACGGATTCGTAGACCGAAGGCGAAAGAGGTCTTCTCAGATCACGTGCCAGGCTTTCCTGAAATTCAAGGACTTCGCGCGCAGCCAATCGAGTCCAGTTCTCCTTATACAGGACGTTCAGATCTTCTGTTAGACTCCAAAGCCTCTCAACCGTTCGCGCCCTCAATTGAACCGCTGTGTTATCCTCTTCAATAGTTGGAACTATTGAAGACGAGGACAACGATCCTCCACTTCTTGAGGCATCGAGTTTCTGGTTAGACGATGACACTACCTCGGTTGGTGGCTCCTATTGATAAAATATAAGCTCTCCATCTTAGTCTGAACCAACAATCTTTGTAGGTATAAATAATATCTGCATAAGGTCGCGTAAATTTAAAAACTCTTTTTTTGCCCAAAATGTGCAACATAACACTTTTTTCTAGGTTTCATTTGCTGATTAATAAACTAAAAACGTCCGTAGGTTCTTCAAAATCTATTAGATAAAACCTTCTGAATAAAAAAAGAATCATAAAGAATTAATATGCTCTTTTAATTGGGAACTCTTGTATAAAAGTAACAGAATTTTGTTTTATGCGCGTGCATTTCCACAATCCGTAATTAATAGTACACCCGTATACGAGATTTTCTTGCCTGCACTTTTGTAAACGATCGAAATTTTACGATTCAGCTGCAAACGCTTTGAATTTTAAAAGTGCTCGAAATTTCAATGCACCAATTAAACAAACGCGGCGAAGAACTACGAGTTTATCCACCACGGTGTATGATTAAATTTGCTTTCATTCATGACTATGTACTATGTGTTTTCTCATGATGCGTTATCAACTGAAAGCTTGATTCATTATAGACGAAGCATTTGTGATTTTATGAAATATAATAAAATGATACTTTTCCTACGTCCCCTAAAATTCCTAAAATTCTTTATAATACATTGATCAATGAATGAAATTTCCATATGGGGTCATTTATATGTTTTCCGTAACGCACTTGCTTTCATTTGGTTAGTGAATGTCTTTTAATGTCTTTTAATTTTCAGTGACGAAACAATGACATTTTAAAAAATACTAATAAAATTGATCAGTCGAAGGAGGAATTGGAGCAACAAAATACACCCAGAGCATTTCTGCGACCTTTTTGTTCCGGTTTGTGGCTCTCTGAAAAGCACTCAAAAGCATTGGTGCAATTTCGAGTTTCTAGCTTCGAGCCAACGGGGAATTATATTCTACTCGACGCTAAGTTTTAAATTTTTTTGCACCCTATTAATTATACATTTCCACGTTTAAACCGCATACTCTCAAAACATTGTTGTCTCCCAGATTAATTAACTGTAAAACGGGCTAACATATAACATATCTTGATACTAATTAATTCTCCTCAAATTTTCATGATAAATATAATTCTTGTTTTCGACAAATACGAACTTTTTTCTAAATTATTTGAACCCATCATCTTGCTGGACTACAAACAGGTACATAATTTACAAATTAAAAGATTTTTCCATTCATAAAACGCGACTTCCACAAGAGTAATGAAATGCTGAGAATTATGAACTGTGAACTGTGAATTGCGGATTGTGGATTGAGGGCTGCGATATATGTATTATTGAAGTCCTCTCATTTCAGACTACGGGAGACTGGTTTAGATATCTCGTACATTTTACGTCAAAATTACACGAGATAAGAGTTCGTTGGGGGGGAAAGAATAAAAAGAAGAATGAACAGGCATTGTAAAGAAGACGAGGAAAAAACGTAGAGACGAGATGAAGGGTTGGGGAGATCGATGAGAAGGAAGACTCACTCACCGACTTGAGTCCGCCCTCGAGGGCCATGAACGCGAAAGCGCCGAGTAGCGTGTAACCAAGTACGAGGACGCAAACGCCGAGGCTCGCAAGAAAACTGGGCGTTTTTGTCGATGTAGAGGTACTGCAGCTGCAACAACAGCAAAGCAATTCCGCGCCTCTCGCCGAAGTTGGAACTTTGACCCTGTCCGGAGCCGATGATATCGAAGCGGACCGATTTGGACAACATCTCGGCGCTCTCTGATAGTATTCGCCAGACACGTTCTGCATCGCTTTCTCAGCAAAGCATTCGCTGCACTGGGCCGCAGATGCAGCGACCGCTGCAGCCGAGCAGTCGCCGCAGCTGCAGCTGCAGCTGGCAGCTTCCTACCGACCGTAGATCTTCGTTCTTGGCCTTTTGTCCTCCATTGGCAGTGCACGATTCTGCAACATAAATATTTTATTCCTCGGTTAATCATTTACTCAATCTTCAAATTCAAAGAAAATGGGGCATCAAATTTATTCCTCATATGTTTTTTTTTTTTTCTTCATACATAGAGCATTGTGATCGCCAAAATCTTCAAAGTATAATCGCTGAGTAGCGCTGGCCTTCTCATGCCATTCGGCACCGTCATTCTGTAATTATGATCCATCCTTCAAAGATTAGACTCGTCTTTTTGACATTGTGACCCCTCCTTTTATGACTTTATGCATCGCTCTTACACCATCTTACCCAATTCTTTAATATTCTTTTTATACCATGATCCCCAATTTTTACAATTTAAGATTTCCAAAAAGAAAAAATGTATTGCATTAAATGTATTGAGATAATAAATTTTCATAGATAATATATATACATTCTATTATTATACTATAGAAAATTAATTAAAAGTAATAATTAATTTTTTTTCAAGTTTATAAAGGCATTTTTCTATCCTAGGTGCGTCAATTTATCTCCAAATTCCTGTTTGTTCAGTTTTACTAAAAAAAAGTGCGCGATTTTTTTATTCGTGCTAGAATTTCTAAGGAAACCACCAAAGTGTAAAGGTACTTAACCCCTTTAGCTCGTCGGTTATTTTAAAACGAAAAACGTCTTTCCTTGGTAAAATACGCATTCCTCAACAACTGAATTTTGAGAAGAGTTGACAGCCTCGTATACATTTCCTTAAATTAATTAAAAAATGAGACATAAACCTAGAATCAATTAATTCTTAATAAAAGAATTTTTCTTTTAATTCTATACTTTTATTAAATATTAGTAACTTAAAGGCTCTTCTTCACTGACTGGTAAATCTTTTCAAATTAATAACCATTTTTCACAGTAGCATTGAACGCTTTTGGACCAACTCCAGTTTAACACAAATATAACTAACTGATTCATATCGTCTATTATCGTAGTACCTATACATTTATTTTTATGTACCTACATATTTAAATAAATTGGAATTGGTGTGATTTATTAGAGCCGAAAAAATAATCTAAAGTTGAAAAACCTCTAATATTACTGTATTTTCATATATTTATTCTTTAAATAAGCTCTTCTTTAAAAAGAATTCTCTCGCGCGCAAATTTTAATATTCATAAATGGAAATTGTTATGTACACTTTTTAGAATAATTCGCCCAACTTTCCGAGTAGAATTCATAATTTCTTGACTAGCTCTGAAAATGGAATTTTGAAATGTCGGAAAACTCTTTAACTTCGTTACACTACTCAGATCTAAATGACCCTATATAGTATTTCTATTTAACCCATGTCAAATAAAAAAGCACCCTTGTTTTTGCTACATCGCATTTGTCACTTTTCACCTGTCAACTAAGTCGAAATGTTACCGATGAGTTTTCGGTTGACATCAATCATACGATTAAACGGTTAGAATAATTACACTGATTTTCATCCAAGAAAGAACTAATGATTTTCCTCTTGGAATTTTGATCAGGATTCTGCAATTCATAAAAACTATTAAAAATGAGAAGTGAAAAGTTAGAAATGAAAGATGAAACGCGTAAAGTGTGAAGTGAGAAATGCGAAAAAAGTTAGGTAATCGACTCCATGGTCTTGAAAGTTTTTCTCGGTAATTTAAAATTACAACATGAGTTATCATTGAACTTCAAATTAAGTTTTTTATTTAAATTTCACACCGCCAGTTGGTCCAGAGACTGTGTTTTATGTGTGTACTATATATAGCACAAAACCACATTGAATATCCGTATCTAGAGTAATAATTGTGGTCAAAGTTGAGTACATATATTATACAATGCGGTAAAGACGTGATTTATGATTGGTTATCTGTTCATATTACATATAGTGTGTATTCTATACAGTATTATTATTATTATTATTATTATTATTATTATTATTATCATTATGATTTATGTGTATTATTCATTACATGGCAGCTACAAAATCTATAAAATACGTAATGTACTTGTATGTTCAGAACGGATGTGTTGTAACTTCCATGAACTCTGAAATATGTCAGTTATAAAGATAAAAAGGAAAATAATAAATGCATATGATATCTATTCTGAAGTATCCTCAATGTTCGGTAGCATTTTCGAAAAAGCGAGGAGTGTAAATGTTCGACAGCACACACGTTTTAAGAAACCTATCTCAATTACCACTCAACAAATTTTCAGTAATAAAAAGACGATGCATCTTCTTTCTTATACTGCTTCCTTCCTCTATAGGAAACCCAACCTACGTTCAAAATTGCAAGAGACTCAGTAGTAAAAGCCAATTTAGTGCGCCATTAGGGATACGATAAATGCGGATAGCACGTTTCAGGAATGGGTTTCGCGTCTCAATTTACAAAGTTTTCAAGTATCGCTTTGATACATTCTTTACTGAAAGCAACCGGTATATCCCATCAAACTAAAATAAAGTACTTACACAGAGTGAATCTTGTAAACTTAGAAACATCTCTTAATAAAGTGCATTTCATGTTTCAACAAGATATTATCTTATTTCTCAATTTTAGAGGACTTCATGATTCCTCAGACACATTTCCCTCGAGATTTAATAAACATACTTTAATAAAACATTTGCGATACGAATTTTTAAAATTAAACAATTTCATGTGAAGATTTTACATGAAAATCGTATAGGTGCAAATTAGAGGCTTTCGAAAATTGGAAATGTCGAGAAGGACTGGGCTGTGTGTGTATGTCACTGACAAAATCGAAGTACTTAACCACTTGCATATATGCTTTCGACGTTCCTCGATTATACTCTTCCATCCTATTGTACTCGACATCGGTACTACCGCGGAAACCGTCCGGCTATTTTCCTGCAAATCGGAGAAGGATCTTGAAGGCCGATTCATAAACGGGCCATGTCCACGTTGTCCGCTGAAACTGTCTTTCGTATGTAGGTTGAATGTCGGTGTGCTCTAGACATGCGCGACTATTGTATAATGGGCATGGGTACTCGTACACCATCGTACACACTTCCATAATATATAGTAAGGGTAGAACCGTGCCGTGAAGGCGGATTCAGTGACTGCCCCAGTTGAGGCATTGTACTTCGGCTACCGGAGATAAGGCATGAAATTAAATTCGACGGAATGTGGGTCGGCTCGGAATCTGTTTTCCCATTGCCCCACCGTTTATTCACTGAGTTTTCCATCCAATACAATTTCTCCCCTTTCTCACCCCTTTCCCTCTCTTTCTCTCTTTTTCTCTGTCTTTTCCTCTCTTTCTCTCTCTCTCTCTCTCTTTCTCCGCGTCATGTAACATTTCGCTTACCCAAAAGCGGATCACACGATTTGAAAAAATTTATATTTGAAAAAAAGCACAGACTCGACGATTGTCGTGATATATCGTCTCTGATCTAAAACGCCGATATTAAATAATAACTGTTTTTTACTCGTTTCGACACTTTTTACTTTTAGTCTCTAAAGCATATTAATCAGATATTCGAATGACAAAAATATTGCGCTCTTATTTCAATGGAAATGTAGTTTTAAAACTTATTTCATACTTTACAGTCCAATAACACCGTAAATTGCCTTCATCAAATTGTGAAACTCGTTTTTTATTACGACAGTTATCAAATATTTGCCCAGAGCAAATATTTTTTTATTTTTTATTTTTTATTTTTCAGACTTGCATAGACTGCCCCATTTTTCTGCCCTTTCTGCAAATATATGTATGTTATTGAGTGAAATGTTGTGCACTCAATATTGTACTTATTATTGTGACCTACAATTGAAGAAAATCCCTCTTAAAGCTAATATTGTCGTGGCTTACGTCAATATAATTAATTAACGAACCTAACGACACGTAATTATGTTTCGAGAGAGTATACTTAATGAGGAAATGCAATTACTACGGTTGGAGTTTCGAACACTTTAGCAGATGATGTAATGACGTATTTTTTCCTTTTTTATTCTTTTAACTGTGTCAAATCCGAAAATAGATCCATTTAGTGACAATAGTGAATATTTCACACTTTGTAATTTTAATTCTGGATTACTAAAAAGAAGATGAATCTTGCGCAGACATATCTTTCAGCTATAACATATTTGACATTATATGCGATTGATAAAGCCACTTAACCCATTTTTGGGATAAAATAATGCTTGGAATCTCAGAAACTTTTACAATTGTACAAATTTCCGCATAATTTTAAATTCAACCCGTTTCATATTGTTATGGAGGCTATTTAATGGCTTACATGAAAGTAGAAAATTAAAATTAATGTTTTTTAGTTTCTCTTTCAAGCACTTCAAATATCCATTAGGTTTCAATTTATCTTCCTCGATTATACACTTTTCCCCAGTTTCGCATCATTTATTTCAATTATTATCATTTCAATTGCAATTATTTATGATTTTATACTCAACTAAATATCGCGATTATATTCTTCCTTAATTTTGATAGAAAATAATATTTAAGCGAAAAAAGTACAAGAAACATTATAACTTTCAGTGAATTAGGCAGTTAATTTTAAATTTTGCCTTTAACCATTTTACCTTTGACCGCTAACATGTAAATACCCAGTATACTCGGTATTTACATTTATTTTATATATGAAAAAAGTTCTGAAACAGTTGGCATCTGTATCAAAAGTTGAAACTTTCGAAATGTAGTAGTATAATTAGATAATTACTATTTGAAACATTTTTATCTAATAAATCGGATATACATAGTCCCTGGGATTTGCTCAGTCGAGGAGGACTTTATATATTTATTATAAAAGAGAAGTTAGTTGCAAAAAAAGCTATATGAGGTTTATTCTTTTCGCATTGAAAGTTGAGCACTACTTTAAACTGCAGATTTAGGTAACCCGTCAAACTTTAGATTGATAATATCTTCAATAACTTTGAAACCACTTTAGAAACCATCAATGGGATCGACAACCTGCCGGCAGTTACTACGTAACTAAACGCAGCATCGAGAGTATAGTTACTATCGATAGCAGTTACGATCAGTTTAGTGCTATTACTCTCTCAATGTGCTTTACCAGAATAAACGATCAAAGGTCCACTTAAACGAGTCCGAAATCTGATCAAATGATTGCATTAATAAATTTTCAAGAATCAAGAAAAACGATCGTTTTCCGAGAAAACGCTTCAATTTCTTCGGAATTTTTGTAGATTTTTGATATTCTGATTTTGTAAATATTGAAATATAAACTGTATATCATGAGTTCACCATTTTTTTCAGGCACTAAGTTAAAAAAAAAAGCTAGACTTTTACGATTTTATATCTCACGCGGAGAAATAGTTCAAGAAAAAATATTTTGAGCAAAACAACTCAAGTGCCAAGATATACAGTGCAGGTCATTAGTTTTAGTCCACCTACTTTTTAAGTATACTCGTATTTTTAGTTATTCTTCAACAGAAAAAAAAGTCTTCTCCACAATTGACAGACACATACAAAATTCCTCTTCTCATTGAAACTTCAACTTTCAATTAAATTTATACTGAATTAAAAGAAAAAGTAACTTTAAAAAATAAATAAAATGTCAGCTTACCTCGGTAAACTGTGATATACATTTTTTTGAAGTACATTCTCAAATACCAGATACATTTAAAGCCGTTATAACTGGATAAATCATCAAAGCGCTGCATTCGTAAAGTTACATTACTTCATATGAATTAAAAAGAGTAAAATATTGAACATAAATATAAAGCATCAAAGGTAGAGGATTGCAACTCTGATATAACTTTACTTTAAATAAAAATAGCATTCATCCATCACAGATCGTCAAATAAGTTAGCTTTTTCAGTTAAACCTTCTGAAAAATGATTAACATTGGAATTGTATGATAATTTCGCTTAATTTTCGGATTGAGATATTTAATTAAAAAAAACTGATATTACTTAATTCTACCTCTTGCAAACAAATGAATATACTTTAAGTAAGAGTATCAAAGTCGCAAAGAAGGGTTTTTTATTTATATAGCAAATGCCCAGAGGGCTTTGTGAAGGGTTCCAACTTCTTCTACGTAGTTATTGATATTAGACGATGCTCGTGTACGTGTTATCACTTATCACCCCATAGAATACCTCATATAGTCAGGAGTTTACGAGATTTAACCTTCCGAGGTGGAAAATGGAAGGAAAATGTGAAAATGTAAAGCTGCAGGGGAATGAACTTCCTATGAGAAGGAAATGAGCTCAAAAATATATAATCATTTGCAAAAGCACGCGTAACACTGTTTCATGAGCTTTTACTTAGGCTTTGCAAAAAGATAGTTGATAAATTGTTATAACATTTTTGACCTTTCTCTCTATTTCAAAAACATTTCAATTGAAGCATCGGAGGTTGGACTTTATACGTCCAAATTTAAAAATATTTTTCTTTCCAACATAATATCAGCATAAATTCAAAATATTCAATTTCCCTGCAGGAATTTGTCAATTTCAATGAACACCTCGAAAGAGCATTTGAGGCTGGCCTTTCCATTATGGGAATCTGCGGGTAGATTGACAAAGTTGAATTATTCTTCATGAATATTTTTAAGGATCTTTAATCTTGTATGGTTGCTGATGTCGTTGCGACACATCGTAACGCACTGGAACGGGTTAGCAAGCCAGGGCCTGTGGCCCTGGCAGCTTGCAATCAATAGCTGTACCGTCGGCGAGCAAGCAGCGGTTGGTGGGTTACTAAAGGGCGGAAGTGAACATCGAAAGGAAAATAGGAGGGAGAGAGATGAACACAAAGTGCCGAGTGACCGAATCTCAGAGAATGAGTGTCAAACTGATTTTACCTCCTTGACGTGTCATCCAGTCTACCCCCTACTATGGTCGAAAGCTCCGTTGTGTTGCAGCAATCTCTTTGACGATCGAGCTTTCCACTCTTGACTAATACTCCCAAGTACCCATCACACCGTTCATGCTGTTCATGCACTAACTGCTCCCTAAATTGATGCTCAAAAACCTCTCGCTTATATTCCGGCTCGGATTCCGAATGTTCAAAAGTTTCCGTTTATTTTATATCCAATCCAAAATTCAATTAACTTTTACACGTTGCTTTCAATGAAATTCAATACTGACATTTTATTATGATCCATATCATATTATATAAAAACTGAGCCAGTTTTACTTTTATCATAAGATGAAAATCTGATAGTTCTAGAAAATGCCTTGCTGAAGAGTTGAGAGTTTTATCTTTTGATGAACTTCCAGTTGAGTGCTAATGTTTTCTTCTGCTTCCTGGTTTTTATACTAGTAAACATTTTGTGACTCCAGGCAATTGTTACGAATTGCGTGATTGGGGATGACAGATTTTTCCTCTGGAGTCAAGTTTATCTAAATATTTAAAAACAATTTCTCGAATTTCAGATTCGACCTTGCCAATGAATTTTATGTGGTTTCCTGGTTAAACTTTATAGGCGTGAAAGGTTTTTTCAGTGTTCAGTTTTCTGGCGGAAATGACGTAATTTCCACTTTTCGATTGAAAACAAATCATTTTTCGAAAGCCGCGAAACCGCGAACCTATCGACCAATTAGTATATAGTATATTGAAGGAGTTGGTACTTTTAATCTATGCTCCTCATCTACATTTTGCAAGAGAGATCATTAGAAAAAATAGTTTAATAAGAGAATCTTTTAAGACGTGTAATTAAAAAAGACATATTTTTATCATTAAAACATGGAGATTTTATAATTTGATATTTTATATATGACCTCGGCGGTCTGTAATACCTCACCCTTATACAAAAGTATTCCCTCTGCAGAGTTATAAAATTTTAATTAAAATGAATTCAAAAAGTGACAATTTTAAATTCTATTGTTTTAAACTATTCTCGTTAGGTAGAATTCAAGTAAATTATAAAACTTTTCCTTGAAATTGAAAAAAAAAAAGTGAAAAATATACTTTAGAATCCTTAATGTGTTATGATTGAACGACCAAATATAAAAACTGTTTATTATCTTGTCGAAAGCAATTTTTTGAAGGGACATATATGTCTAATAAATTTCTAATAAATTTCCCTTAGATTTCTAATAAATGGTCCGCAAGAAATGGTTTTCTTTAAAGTGTGATAATCCAGAAATGGATGGGATAAAAAGTGATAGTTTGTTATGATCGGAATGGTGGAAACATGGCAATATTTTCTTTCTTATCGAAAGGTGTAAAAAGGATTCTTTTTTTTACAAAATGACAATGAAAGTAATGAGAAAATCGATTTTCCATCAGGTTGAATTGAAGATTTTTGGAAATGAGAAGATTTAAAGACGTGCAAATCCTTTGATCTTCGACTTGAGATGACTGGAAATCTTTCGTTCGTAAAGGAAAACCATTTTTCTGCTGACAATCCTTGAGCCAGAAAGGAGGCGTGGGGTAAATAGGGTGTGAGAAAAATGTAGAGTAAAAGCTCGACTGCGGACAGCGGAGTAACTGAAAGATATACTTGCTGACATAAAGAGGGATTCGAACCTCTTGGAACGGTCCCGAAGGGACCAATTTCTTCCTTCTGAATCCGCCAATCAGATTTCTCTTTAGGACAATAACTTGCAAGAGCGATACGAACCAGAAACCTACAGTAAATTCTCCTTGATTAGCTCTGCTTTCACTATTATTTTCAGACTATACATATATGTATGTCAAAATCCTTGACTGAAATTTTTATACTAAACATTGATTTTCCCCAATTTACTGTTTCAATAAAAACTCAATTGCTATTCTATTATTTTCTGACTTTAAGGGTTTCCTCCATTATACAAGCTTTATGAATCTTGGTCATTGAATAAAGTAAGCTTCTTCACATTTTTCTTTTTATGTGTCAAGAAAGTGCAAAAATGTAGTATAGGAAACTTCTTATATTTTTGATTAAGGAGTCTCTTGACCCAATCTAATGACATACATCATCACTTACTTCCTAATAAATATAAAAGAAAATAAATGTAATCTTTTTAAAGAGTGTTCGACATGTTCTATGTGCAGGGGTGAGGAGGAAAGAGGAAAGTTGGAGGATAAAAGTCTACCCAGTTATCGGCTGTTCTCAAGCCAGTTATGCCAGTGCCTTCGGAAGTGAAGCCGGAACTTCGTTCGAACGCTTTTCAGAGCCAGAGTCTCTTTCCACCTCTGATGCTGGGCAATGAATGCCTAACTTCGTTTCTCGGAGGTTCTTGAAGAAATTTTATTTCTTCGTCGAGAATCGAGACTGCTTTTACTACAAGGAGGAAGCAAAATTAGAACTTTCCATCTGCTATGGTTCAGGTCAATCTAATCAGTCTACGTGAGCTATATCGCTCGCATATACATAGATATATAGATGGTTGGAGATAGATATAGACTGCTAGCTCAGATATTCTGTAATCTATATATACAATTATATATATCTCGTTCATAGCATTGATAGAATTAAGAGATGTGGTTTTTGATGGTCCAGGAAAACTGAGAAAGAGTTACGTGATCTTGTGTTCTTTACTTCCTCGAGGGAAACTCGTTATCTGACTTCATCAAGACCGCGTTCGTTCACTTTTCTCTCCCGGGACCTATAATCGGTTATTTCTCTTACATTGGAAAACTTTTTTCACACTCAGAGTCGTTAAGTTTTAATTATTTTTACTGGGTAGACTCTTTATTTGTCTCCTTAATTAGTGGTAATTAATATATATATATATATATATATATAT
>UCOH01012469.1:0-15669 GCA_900474275.1 Synergus japonicus | reverse complement strand
AAGTAATAATATATGCTGGTATATTTGATCGCTCTCTGCATTTTACAGGGTTGAGACTGTCATTATTTAAATGCCTGCATTACGTTCACTGATGAATTTTGAAAAAATTTTGAATTTTGGAAAATCAAGTTATTGAATAAGAGGTCGGGTCGCAAAACTGGTTTTATGGATTAAGTAAAATTAAAGCCCGGATATTTTTTTATGCTAATGTCTGGTCTTCTATCTGCCTTTCTTTCCGCTTTTCGTTTTTTTAGTGACAGTTGTATTCACTTTGTTTCCTAATTTTTGTTTCTTCTCTTTTGGGAAGTAGTCGCATTCCGTGGCTGAGGAAAATTTCTTCAATTGAAGTCTCCCATCTTCAGTAGGTATAAATGCATGGTATTGCAAAGTCCCTTTGATTGTCACTGCAGCATCGAATCTGCTTTTCAGATCTTTAGCAGTGGCTTTGTGATCTTCCTTGCTACTAAAAATTATTTCAGTTTCCTTGCAGTACTTCTTTGGCCACTGAAATAGGGATGAAGCATCTAGGATGCGATCTTCAGCGGAACATTGTAGGTTAAACCTTGCTGCATTTCGTTTTACATTCGCCCCTATGCCATCACATGCTCCCTTACCATGAGCGGTAGGATGGTAATGCCACTCAGCTGGAATTCCGAAATCTGCTTTGTGAGCTAGGATATTAGCGAAATTGCTCTTGTTCTTAAAATGCTGACCTGCTCCGTCTGAGACGTAGTACATCTTTTGGACTGCAAAATGCGCCTTAAGATAATTCACAATTATCTTCTGGTACTCATAAACGGCAACTGTGTCATGACTCAAATTGTCCGATATGATTGCCATACTTTTGTGCTTGAGTTCTCCATCTTTTACATAGTAAATAACTACTGTGAATATTGTGGCCTGATCATTATTCCAGTGAAATCCTTGCGCGGAGTTTTGAAGAACAAACTGAAAGTTCTCAGCGAAATCAAATGAGATAACGAATTCACCATTTTTCAAAGTTATCTTCAAATTTTTGAAAAATAATGACTGCTCTGTAGCAAGGAAATGATGGGTTCTTAACTTCAGCATCGCTTCACAAAGCTCATTCACAAATTCATCAACATTCATGATCAGTGTCTTTAAAGTGCATCTGTCAGTCTGCAGCCAAGAATCAAATTTGATTTCTTCCAAATCCTCCTCATCAAAAGCTTGAATCAAATTATCTTTAATTTTAGTAATACCGGGGCAATTTTGGCATTCTCCTAATTGGCAGGAACTTGTCGCATCAGCGCACACAGTTAACTTTAAACAATCACGATAACCATTTAAAATTACCTCTGGATCTTTCGTTAAATACTGCATGTTTATTTCTTTTAGCATTAACTTTACGTTTTCATGGTGAACACAAACGCATACTGTGTGGGTACCGCTACTCCCTGCCAAAACGCAATGCTTTGGTCTGAGTTGTGTGAATTTCGTGAAGCCTATTTTAATCTCTTCATATTCTGACTGGAATTCTGCATACAATTCATTTAAATTGCACAAAATCAATCTTTTCTGAACGAGAACTTTCTTGTCACTCACTCGAACAGACACACAATCCTTCATTCCAGGCATTAAGCGACTCATGTCGTCACGCTCATAAAATTTTAATACGAGATCCTCAGTTTCAAGACTCAAAGGCCTTCCTCTTTTTGGCGAAGGCAGAGTTAAAATCCCATTGTTAGAAACTAACTTTTTCGCATTTTTAGCTTGTCGTTCGGATGTTTCGAATTCGACCATTAGCTTTCTGCGACTCCAAGACTTTGGAGCAAGTGTGAGAAGTTGAATTTTTTCAGCTCTACTCGTTGATGATTTAAATTTCTCTTTGATTTGATCTAGAACTTCAACTGCGGCCTCATGATATTTGTCATTGCACAGCGTAACATTCATCTCGAGTTTTACAAAGGAGAAGTCTGGATCGTTATCATCATTTGACATGATGATTTCATTATTTTCAACATCATCAACGTTTTCATCCGCAAGAACATCATTACGAGGCTGATCGCTGACATCTAAATTTGACGCTGGTATTTCTTTCACTTTACTGAGCTCTTTCCTACATGAAGCACAAACTTTTAGTTCTTCAGATAATGTAGGAAATTGCGATCGTAAGCCTTCAGAAATACGGCGTGTATTTATTAGTGTCTTATTATGATTCTCCTTCTTAAAAGGATTGAAGCATTTGTCAGTCCATTTTTTTTTATTAGTTTCACCTTTTTTAGGGGCCATAGCCAGTAAAAAACTAGGTTGAAAAATTTTCAAATGCTATTTTAACTTAAAATTAATACTTCAATTTCATAAGTTGAAAAATCCAAGCTACAGTAAAAGTAGAATATATGGCGATATTTTTGTGCCGTGGCTATTACTCACCTTTCGAAAATATAAATAAAAATATCATATAACAAACCTGCAAAGTTACAGCGTTTTAAAATCCAATTTCATAATAAAATATAAGGATGATTAATGCTTGTATTATAACATAGATTTTTGTTTTCACTTGTGACCATTTTTAGTGCTTTGCCATCTAGCGGATGAAATTTGAAACTCATCTCTCTGATGATCGCGGTCTTCATTTGTTTCCTATAATAACCTGACGAGAAACAAATGAAGAACAAGTGACTTCCAAAAATACATATCCGTTGATTTTTTAAGCAGGCGTCTAATTGAAATATTTGTTATTTATCAACAAATTTTATGTGACGAAAGCTCACTTACACGAGCATATAGTATTATTACTTTTCGTAAAAGCAATACAATGAAGGTGTACCATGTTGTGCTACGGGCGGGACTCGAGAGCCAGCGTCATGAGCGTACCCAACGCTTATTTTCATAAATTAAAAATTTGAATCCCACTTTCTAATCTACATAGTCCTATAGGAAAAAACCTAAGCTTTCTTTTAGGCCAAAAAAAAAAAAAAACATATCCTTTATCGAAAAAAAGTCAAATTTATTTTTGACCATCATTTTTGAAGATCAAATGGTAACTGTACTAGACAAAATTTTTTTCATCACTACTAGAAGAGTTAAAAATCGACGAAGTAGACGATATCCACGAAAATCCCAAAACTTTCACCCCCTCCCCCTCGGTCAATATTTATCCGAATGACAAAATTTTTTTTCCATAAACTACTATCCAATAGCACAACACTTTGCCTAAGTTTAATTTAGATCGGACAACTTTGACTTTTTGAGTGGGTACACTTAAGAAATAACGCCCCATATATATTAATAATTCCCCTATCACCCGCCGCGGGCTGGGTCAGAGTCTGCCGGTGCCTCAAAGAAATAAGAAAATATATATAAAATGACAAAATAAAGTTGGGCACCAGCTAATGTAACTCACCCAATTAGCGAGATAAAACACAATCAAAAGTGACAAGCTAACTCGATATATTCTAGAGCAATTGACTATTAATAAAAGCAAAGCCAAATAAGGGGTGGGACTTGGGAAGACCAATTAAAACAAATAATCATGGTTAAGCGACTAATTAGTAAGTTTCAGAACATATTTACTTCAGAAGACGGGTACTTACATAAGATCAACTAACAATCAGCTTTCGACACAATAAAGTCGTTTATAATACGACGTAATCTACACTCAATCCAAATCACACCACACACAAGGATGTGACGTTGCAAGTTTGGTAAGTCACAAGAATATAAATTTATTTCCAATTTTAAATAAAGAGAGCTCTTGCGCTCACAAAGAGTCAAATTCGGCACTCCTAATTGTTTTATTTATATTTTATTTTATTATTTTACTACTTCCTACCTTATAATTAATTATATTTTTAAGTTTTATATTGTTAGTTTTAAGAAAGAAATTAGGAAACTATTTTTATTTTTATATTTTTTTTTATATACAATTTTCGAGCTCTGAGGTCTTAAGATGAAATCTTAATCCTGTTAATATTGGATAGAAGGATTGATTTTGGTCTTCCAAAGTCCTAGGCACACCCCTGGCAAGGATTGACCGTGGCGACTACCAAGAAATTCCTAGAAGGAATAGGTAATCTCGCCTATTATTATCTCTTATCTCTCTTCTGTTTTTGAACAGACATCTTTTGGCTTTTTATGCCTTTTTCTCTCTTTTTGTTACATCTGTATCTCGAGCATCGATGGAGTTAGAGTTCATCGTTCTCCATCATATCTTAAAAGTATTGCCGGCTCTGAAATCATCATCGGGAAGACAATTCTTCTGTCTAACTCTCTCTCGTAGGAAGGAGTTCGGAATCTCTTCGTCTATCAACGACGGCTGATAACATGCGAAAAGGAAGAAGACAGGACGATAGGATGGACAAATGGGAAGCGGACCTCATTAACTATCCTTCTCCAGACCATGAGTTTATACGGAAGTTAGGCCTACGCGCATCAGCCCTTCTCCTTAATTGTAAAATTGTCAAGTTCCCCTTAACTTGACGAGCGAACTTGAGATATTATATTCGCCCCTTTTAATAATTGTGAACTCTCAGTGACCGCACGCAGCTTTCGACTTGTTTTCGCTTCTCAATATCAAATCTATAAGGTAGGATTCGAATTTCTTTATGATTTAGCCAGGAATTTGATTGTTTTTATTTGATTTTATCTTTTTTTTTCTCTTTATATAATTTGATCTTTTAAAATTGTATTACTCCTTGGCTAAATCATCGTTTGATTATATTGTATTTTGATATTTTTTTATTGTATATTTCTTTCACCTGCTTACTCTGAATTTTACTATGTTTTATATGTAAATTATTTTTATCTGGAATGCCGAATGCCGTAGGATATCATTTATTAGATTTTTATATATATTTGAGCCTAAATTATATATTCCCAGTTGAGATTCGTATTGAACTATGTTTTAATGTTTGAGACCCTCCCTTTTAATTAAAATATTTATTAATATTGTATTATAGTCCTGTTTAAAATATTCTCTTTTATCTGTAATATTTGAGACAATCCCTTTTCATTTAAAATTGATTATTTATGATAATGTATTTATATTTCTAAGACCCTTTTATAATTATGCTTGAGACCCTTCCCTTTCGATAAAAAATGTATTATTATTATAGTTGAGATTCCCTTAATTCGTCTTCCTCGATCCTCCATTCGGAAAACCTCTCCGGACTGCTATTGACGAGATCAAACTTAGTTTGTTACCAATCCTGGTCACAAATTGTGCTCAACTGAATTCGCTCCTGAAAAGCCTCCTCGATTACCTTTTACCAGCCATTAAGATCCACGTCGACACCAGCGTTCTACAGTAATGTCGTGCTGTTAGAGGTAAATTGCCCATGTGGCAAAACGACCAATGGGATTCTTTAACCCATGCAGCCATTGCAGTGTCTGATGATCGGTAAAAACCTTAAACGGCATCCCCTCTAAGTAACATTTCAACTTTTCGATGGACCAAACCACGGCAAGACACTCTTTCTCTGTTGTTGTGTAGTGCAACTCTGCACCTATCAATAGACGACTCAAAACCTAGATCAGATTTTCTATTCCTATCTCTGGATCCAACTGGACTAAAATCGCGCCTAGTCCAAAGTCACTGGCGTCCGTATACAAGATGAAGGGTTGTCCCGGGATTGGAACATATAGTCGAGGAGCATTTATTAACGTGTTTTACTTCGTAAAAAGACTTCTGCTCAACCTCAGTGCATTTCCAAGGTGTCTTCGAACTAGTCAATTTATTCAATGGACCTTGAATCTTGGCTATATTATTCAAATGCCTATGGTACCAGTTAACCAATCCATTGAACTGTCTCAGCTGAGTCCGATCCTTCAGTACCGGAAAATCAATAATCAGCCGTATCTTCTCCAGATTCGGCCTCACACCAAATTCGTCGACGACATAGCCGAGATACTTGACCTCCCTACAAGCGAAGCTACTCTTCTCTCGAGTGTTGATATTATTTTTGCCTGATGTAGCTGCGACAAGATTGACCTTATGTTATGCAAGGGGTAAGCTGGCTTCTTCGTTTGTCGATTCAAGGGCTAGTAGTTGATGCTGTGATGTTGCAATTTTTGCAACACACAAGAGTCAATTTTTCTAATAATTGGCTCTTCTAGAATCACTCCATGACTAATTATTTCTTATGTTAATTATATTTTATAGTTTTAGGCTTTTGAATAAAAATATTTTGAATATTGCCGCTAAACTCCATCTTCAGTGATTATTGCCAACACCCTCGTCTTGTTGATACTTTTTGCGTTCTCTGCGTTGCATCATCATGGCTTGAGAAGCATACACAGTCAATCTCCAGCATGCTAGTGAGACCTATGTAGCCCAGGCCCGAAGTACTTTATCTTTTGAATTATGTCTTTCATGCAAGAACCATATTATTGCCTGGTGAGCTGAAATTCATTAATTCACAGTACTGTCGGAGAGGAAAGACTTTGTTTCAGTTGTAACGTCTAAGATATTTATTTAAAGGAAAATCAAAATAACTCCTTCTTATCTTCCCTAATTTCCTCGTTTTGATTAACCCTCGGGAGAAGACTAATTCGGGATGAGGATAGCCAACAGGTTAGCTAAGAAACGTTACAACAAATGTTTTGACCTTGATATAATACATTTATTTAGACATTAAAAGATATTTGTTACAACAAAATAGATAATGATTGTTATTATTAATTGAAAATATATATTTCATTCGGTATATGTCGAAGGTAGAAGGTTAATAAAAAGGGAGAGATTTGTAATAAACAGGTATTACAAATATTAAATCATTTGTCGGAGATAATTAAACACATAACCAAAAAATAATGATTTGTCGTTAATGTTGCAAAACTAATGAAATTCTCAATACATTCATAAATATTTGTTATAAATTGTTACAAACTGGAGATAGTATCAACTTCAGAGGCAGATCTAATTAAAGGTAGAAATTCGTAGCGTACTTACAATGTTTGTTATTCCAATCGAGAATGCACGCACTTAACTTAACATCCACTCAAAATTCACAATAAGTTCATTAACGTAGTTTACTTTAAAAGTTCATCAAGAGTTCATTGACAAAGGTTCACTTAAAAAGTTCATTGACAAGGGTTCACTTCAAATGTTCATTAACAAGGGTTCACTTCAAATGTTCATTAACAAGGGTTCACTTCAAATGTTCATTAACAACCTGATATCGAAAACTGGGGGAGGTACTGATTACAGTGAACTTCAATACTATGAGTTACAGGTTTTCGCGTTGGTACTGTCGTGTAGTGTTTCGCGACGATGTACTGCGAGTTACGATGTTCCGCGTTCGATGATCTTCCTGCACTGACTTGTGAATCCGATGTGGGTATTTCATATTGGTCATATTCTGTGTGTTTCATTCAAAATATTGGAAAGTCCGGTACAGAATAGAGTCTTTTCTGCTTATTGAAAAGTCCAGTACAGAATAGAGTCTTCTCTGCTTATTAAAAAGTCCGGTGCAGAATAGTCTTCTCTGCTCGGTGCTAAACGAGGCATTCGTGCGAAGCGGAGTCTTTGATTCGTGGGACGAGGTGTCTTCATTGTTTGGCTAAGTAGCTCGAGTGTGTCTGGTTACGCAAAGTACACAAGTGATCGTAGATATGAAAATTCTTATCTATGAATTACTGTTTTGTGGGTCATGGACCCATGATACAGTTATCGATTTATATATTTTTGTGTTAATATTTGGCAAATAGGCGAGAAATCATACTTGAAGTCTTCCATATTACGCGCCACATGGAAACTTTCCATATTCTCTTGCGTAACTTTCCGATCAATCAACGCTTACTCTAATCAAAATGGCCGCCTGTCAGAATCTACTTATAGAAGTGCAGAGCTTCCTCATTCTCTTTTCCGACGGTGATTCTCGAAGCTGCCTAGTGGTTATAGTTGTTCACGAAGACACGATACTCTGAGAAATACTTATTTCGAACTACAATTGTGCAACGATTCAGTTGGTAAAGTTTTTGTGTTTCTTTGCGGTAAAACCTCTGTTCACGTGGCTAATTATCATTATGCTTTGTGAACTGATTTTTCTGAATATTGCTTTTATCGAGCACAAGAAAACAGAGTTTTCAGTACATTTTTTTATTTTAATTTTAGTTTTTCATCATGTTCATTGATTTTGATTCGTTTGTTTTTCTCACAATGTAAAATTTTATGAATTATTGTCTTTTTGCTGAAGTTGTTTGTATCTCTTAATTTTCTGATTTTTGCCCTTTATTGCTGATATTTTCCGAAGTATATGAAATATTAGTCCCGTCTTTTGCTGATGTTTCCCAATTTTTGTGATTCGCTGAATCCCTTTTCTTGCTGATTTCCAAACATAACCTATATTTTCGATTAGTTTCTTAATCTTTTCTTTTGAGTAATGGAATGTCTCGGATTTTCATTGTTAATTAAGATTATTTTCTTATAAATTTAGAAAATAACGATTCATTTATATTTAATAAATAATAAGTTTTCCTAAGAAATTGATTTATTTGTTGTTGAAACTCTAACTTTGATTTTGTTAATTTCGATTATCTGCATAAACCCATTGTAAATTGTTTTAATATGAATTTATGTGAGTGATTATTTATTAGAAATAAGAAACCTATAGCGAATTTAAAAGAATCACCCCCTCTACCATACTGCGTTAAGCCTTGCTAGCCGAAGGTAAAATTCCGGTTCACTTGATTATCTTATCTTAATTGAATTTGTTGACCAAGAAAGTTCTAATTGAATTCTTTAATCGGTTGGCCAAGAAAGCCCCAACCGTTTCTTTTATCTTTAAATAATTTTTTATTTATTTTTTTTTATTTTATTTTTTATTTATTTATTTATTTATAAATCCTGAAATCTAGTGCCGAATGTATATTATTATTCTCCCTCAACTACCTAAAAATAATAATATTACAATGCAAAATCTCAATCCACCGTTAGCCTTAGGGCTAACTCGATTACATGCTTCATCAAAGGTGTCTCGCCCGTAGAATGTCTACTGAGCTTTTCAAACTCGACGTTTAAGAAGTCCTTCAATCTACGCTCCTCGTCGTCCTTCAGCACACACAACTCGTTCGTACTCGTTAGTCGATCAGATACTGGATAGCAATATTTGCTACGACTCAAGGTCCAAGTTTGTGAGAACAGGTCCACCAACACCTTAAATCCAAGCCAGAAATCCATTCCAAGAATAACTTCTCCCGACAATCTCGGCATGACGCTGAACCATTGTGGACCATACACGTCAGCCACGTCGATGACAAATCCAACTCTACCGAGTCCCTTGACGACTGACTCGTCTCCCAGACGGACACCCGATCGAGTCGTCAAATCAGCTGTCATTTCCTGAATCTGATACATCTTCACTCGCTCGTAAGCAGACTCACTCAGGAACGACCTTCCGCTTCCGCTGTCGACTATCCCACGTCCCAGCTCCTCGCAATTGAAGCAAAAAATCTTAGACCGATCGTAACATGGCCTCGACTCGTCGCCTTTAGTTTGTTCTTCGGTCGGCGTTAGAGCTTCTTTGCTTTTTTTTGCTCCATTCGTTCTCTCATAGAAACTATCCAGATTTTTTTCGAGTCTTTGAGGCGTCTACGACTAGGAATTCCGAGCTCCGAAATCCCTTCTCGCATTAGTCATCTGTCTCGGTTGAAAAGCGTCGAAATCTGCGGCTTATTCGCCATCAGAGCATTCATCGCTCACGTCTATATCGTCTAGCATCGCGGACTCCTCGACTTCGTCGACCTGCTCAAACCGCTCCTGAACGCAATTCATATCTGCTCGACCGAACTTCTGTCGTGCCTTCTGAGAATCGACGGCTCTCTGGTAAAAATAACTTCTTTCGTTGACGTAATGCAGGAACTCGGTATAGTCCCTAAGAGATAGATTTAATATCTCGAATGTTAGTCGTGGATTAAATTTGGAGAGAATCTGCTTTAATTGTTTACGAAATTCGGACGGGTACTGCATACGCTCAAATATTAATCTTGTCCTACACGCGAATTCCACCAGAGATTCGTTTTTTTCCAACTTCATCTTGTGAACCTCGAGAAGAAGATCGGCGTTGTACTTTTTCATGCCCCACTAATAACGGAAAGCACGAGAGAAATCTCTTCACGTACGCTACGAGACTTTGTTCACCAGGTACCACGACCGGTAAGGCCCTTCGAAAATCTTCGACAGACATGGAACAAATAGATCTATATTAATCCCACTTGTACTGAGATAATCTTTCAGAATCAGCAAAAAGTTCTTTGGATTTCGTTCGGTTTTTGGAAACGATATTTTCCAGGAACTAACAATTCGACCGATCTTCATTGCCATGTCGTTATTATAGCCGCTACTAACTCCTCCAGATCCATTTCTGGCTGCAAAGTCGTACACGCGACCCACACTCGGTCCAAACGGAATATCCCTGTCGCTCGTGTCACCTCTGCGCCAAGAAAACAGAGAACCGGTCCTTCGCATAGTCGAAGCGTTTAAATTATGACTTGATAATTGATAGCCATGTGAACCGCTATTAAGAACTGATGTACATTCCAAATCACGACACATATTACAATCAGTGCGTCGTCAATCGGGCTGACTGTCGAAAATTTCGCAGTAACACTCCTCCGTCACGAAAACCTCTCTATCTAATTGTTCCTCAGCATCCGGCTCGGCCACGACAACTCTGACCATTCTCTGGACTCCTGGTCGATCCCGCAACCCGGAATCTGTCACTTCGTTATCGCGAAATAAATTTTAATTACGGAATGCAAGCCGTCCGCCCCGAGTCGAAGGGTGAAGCCCCACATCTCAAACTCCAAAATGTACGCTTCTAAACTCCCTCTCTTCCGAACCCGCGACATCTTCTCCAGAATGGAAGCGTGCAAAAGCTCCTGAGCTAGACGAAGGATCCGGATTCCCCCGAGGAAAATATCTCTCGGCACCAAGATTTCGTTCATCATTAACCGGACAACCCCCGCGAATCAAACTCGTCGGCAACGCGGACGAAGACTCTTCCCCTTCAAACCTTAATTTGGGGTTTTGTCACGATGGGACGTCGATGTTGTCCTCCGTCCGATCTCCACTTGTCGGACATGGCACAGGCGTCGGCAACCTTTCTAACAAAGCGCTTTGTTGTGAGACGACACTGTCGAAACGGCTCGTCAACAATTCGAGTCTATCTTTGACGACAGCACAGTCACACTGCGGAGTGGGCTCCACTGGATCCAGTCGAACAGGGGTCGCTGTACGCAAGCCGCGACCTCGGACCCTTCCTGAGCCCATAACGTGCCCAGATTCAGTCGCCGTACCCGACTTCCTGTTAGATGTTTCCGAGACACTCTTATTTGGAGGCAATTGGACCATCACGTCCGCCCCACCTGTGTCACCACCCAGAGCAGCCCCTGCGTCAGACATGCTTTGATGCTAAAGTGCATCCTCGTTTGCATTTCGTCGAGCCTGTACCTTATTATGCTTTCTCCTTGGAGGGGAATACAACAAAGCCATTTCAAAGTTTATTCGTCCAGCCAAAGTCAACCCACTTCCCGGACTCGATACAATTACCTATATCGTTATGAAAAATTAATAAAGCAATTAAATACCGACCGGACTCAGAGTAAGATTCAACCTATGTAGTCGGGACGAGACTACATAGGAAATCAGAATCTGATTTCAATATTTTCGTAAATAAAATTTCGAATCTTGTCAGAGCAAGATCTGACAATTTATAAATCGATAAGGCAGCAAGTCAGAGCAAGATCTGATCTCTACCTTTTTAATATTTTTCATATGATGAACAGAGCAAGATCTGACTTTAATTTGATATGTCGTCTTATTGTTATAGTTTCTCCACCCAAATTAACCAACTGCCCGTGTTGATCCACTATGATGTGTCGGAAAAATCATTTTAAGTATTAGAACTCCAGGTTCCCGTGAACGTCAAGGCGGGAGTCGATTATAAAAACTCAGTAACATGCCGCAAACTAAACATTCGACAACGTGCTGTTGCTAACAAGTCTAGATCTCAAGCTGACACCGATGCATATTCGTATACAAACGTGTTATTTGCCATGGAAGGGGAAACTTTAAGTATTGAAAGACCTGTCATCATTGATGAGTCAATCGCTCATTGTGAAATTCGAATCAGTGTACAAAATCAAGATCATTGCCTTCTTCCAAGCAAAAGTTCAATTCATGTACAAGGAAAATTGACAAAAACTGACGGTACTCCAGTCACAAATACAGTTTTGGTTAACAACGCAGTTTGTCATTTATTCGAAGAAGCAAAATATGAGCTGAATGGTGTAGAGATAGATACAGTACAATCCCGTTTATCCGGCC
The DNA here is from genome assembly GCA_900474275.1 of Synergus japonicus. Taxonomy (NCBI): domain Eukaryota; kingdom Metazoa; phylum Arthropoda; class Insecta; order Hymenoptera; family Cynipidae; genus Synergus; species Synergus japonicus. The sequence continues at coordinate 3,380 of UCOH01012469.1, read as the reverse complement.
TTCGATCAATCGAGGTTAAGCGTTATCCGAGCACCCGGACTTACTACGCGTAAACCGCGCCACTATGCTATGCGCACGAAGTAGTTTGCGATCGCTACTTTGTTGCTTAAAAACGCACAAGCTTATTTATACACGCTTTGTTATTCTCGGTTGTGAGGTAGACTAACAGTTGAGATTCAACAGTCAATGAAAAAACATCGCTATTCCGTGTTATCCGAGTTTTCGTTTATCCGAGGTACGCCTTCCCTATATTACCTCGGATAAACGACATTGTACTGTAAAAATAAAAATGTGGGTCTTATAAGTCTAATGAAAAATTATGTTTCTTTGGATGCAAGCCAAAGTAAATTCTTGGAATATGCAGGGTAGCTTGAATTCAATAATGATCAAATTCTAACCAATTGCGCTTGGTTATTTTGACATTTGTGTACTACCTGGTATGATATTTGGTTCTGCTGAAGATAATCAAAAATGTATTGTTAACGCTAAACATGAACTCATTTTGACAAGATCAAGAAGTGATGCAAATGCAATTCTCCAAGCGATGCTTGTTGAGGAGTACAAAATTGCAATTGAAAATGTGAAATGGTTATTGCCATACATAAAACTATCCGACGCGCGTAAAATACAATATAAAAAATATGAGACTCTGCAATATAATATAGGTATGAATGTGATACGTGATTATCAAAGCCAATCAATTGTATTATTTGATCGGTAGAGCGGGGAGCGGAAAGAGTCTGGGTGACAAGCGAGCCAATATAATTTAGGAAATTGATTAACTGTTCATTGCTCGCTTGATCATCGAGCATTTTTGCGTCACTCTCTCGAGCTCAGAGGGATTCTGAGAGGTAAAGTCTCTTTTAGGCTTTTCCCTAAAAATTGATTAGTTAGAATAGTGATTGTTTTTTTTAGTGTCGTGTGTTTATTTGTTTCAGTGTGGCGCTTTACTTATTTTATTTCGCTTATTTTGCATAGCTTATTGTGCTTATATTGCTAGTTTCGTTTTATGGAATTTATATGTACTGATAGCGATTCCCATCATATTTGTATCTAAGGGAATCGTTACGTAATTTGGGATCGGCGATTTCTATTGTGATGGGCTATCAACGTTGAATATTTGAATGAGTGGAAATTGGGTCTGGAAGATCGTTTATTTGGCACTATATATGGATGTCTGCAGTGAATTTAACAGTCCACTTTGATCATCATCTGGATCACTGTTTAGTGTCAACGCCTCTAGCCATGTCTTTTACATCGCTGCGTTCCGAAGTCATTCGAATTTTCGTAAATAAGTCGTTGACTTTGACTGTTGTTATATAATTGATTGTGATGTGCGATAATAATTTAATCATTTATATTCTTGTATTTCTTATACCCAATCTTTTGAGGGGAATTCTTTCGTCTTAATTTATCATGATTTTTATAATTTTGTCGTGCTATTGAAATCTATGATACTTTAATTTTTAATTAAATTTCACTATCGTATCTGACTATCTAGTTTCCTCCCGAAACGAACGTAGAGGGAGGGATGGTTTAGAAAGTTTTTCTATATATAGAATTAAACAAGCATCCGTGTTACACGGAACTATAATTTCTTTGTTACTATGTTCCTCGCACTCTATTCCATAAACATTTATACTCAAATTATTTAACTTCTTAAATTTTGTAATATCATTTAAAGTAGTAGGAAATTTTATTCCATCATATTTCAAATTTGCATTATTAAAATCTGGGCAAGATCTTTTTCAGTGTGGACTGTTTTCAGAAAGATAAAGAGATGTAATTATCGACCAGAGGAAACAAAAAATATCATTATTTTCAACATTTACAACTACTTTTTCATCTCTTATAAATTTTGGCACTCGCATGTAAGTTGACAAACCAACTGAAAACGGTGCATATTTATTAAAGTTTACATTTAAAGTGATAATCTCCTTTAATTTACAATTTGACTTTTTTTATTGAAATTCTTCAACTTTATCTTACATTAGTTTCAAAACATTCACAAATAACTGTCAATTCAATAATAGTTTCATTTTTGGTATTAAACAATTTTATTTCTTCTATTTCCACACCCTCTTCTAGTGCACTAAAATTTGCAGCTAAAATAACATTGACTTTTAAACCTACCATAGTTTTCAAAGAATTTTTTATTCGTGTAGTAATAATTTTCTTACAGTCATCCAAAAAACTATTTAAATCTTTATGTTTTAAATTTATTATTACCCCTATTCTTTTCCTACCTTTAAATGCAGTCTCTAAATCTTCCCAAATGAACCTTTTTTTGTCAGAATTTTCACTAATGCCTGTTCCTCTTCTTCGCAATTTCTTAAATTTCCTATTATTTGTTTTGAAAATTCCAAGTAGGGATTGAATTTGATTTTTTTCTCCCAATGAAAGATGATCCTTTCCTCTTCTCTGGAGTTTATATTCAGTAATTTGGTATTTTGAGTACCGCCTCGGATCCAGAAGTTAATTTCCTCAGATGTAGCATTTATTTCCAAAATTTTGTACGCATCATACTCTCTAAATCTGAATTAGTGAAAAATCATTAATTGGTAGTGAAATTTTACTAATTCAATTAGAGAAAAGTGAGCCACTAGAAATTAGTGGAAATTTACTAATTGAATTAGTAAAATTGCTTGACTAGAAGAATTAGTAGAAATTCACTAAATAATCAGTGATTTTACGGTACAAAATATTGACTAATATAATAGTAAAAACTACTACCGTTTTAGTGAAATATATATTTATTGAAAATGTTTAATTAACATTATGGTTTCATTTCAAACATATGAGAACAATAAATTAAATTAAAAATTATATTAAATTTGAATACAGAAAATCTAAGTTTAGATTACAATCCCGTGTGCAAGATTAGTCGCTGTCGTCGACGTAGTTAGTTACAGAAGTATCCATTGTAATGTTCTCTTGAACATTTTCAAGTAAAATTGCTAAAGATTTAACAGATCCAAGTCCCGTTGTTGTTGTTTTATATAAGTAATACTCTATGAAGTTATAAAAATACTTTAATGATGTAGCAAAGTGTACGTTAAAAACGAAGTGTATCTTAAATAACAGATCAAAAGCGTTGATTGGGTTTGCGTTCTTGTTCACTTGGATGATGTGCTCATCGCATTGGATAAATAGTATATTGTGCAACTAGTGGGAGAAGTAGGCGATTCCAACGAGTGTGAAGTTTGCCGCGCTCGCTGCGCTCGCGCGGCAATCACACGAGTTGGAATCGCCGTCTCCCACGAGGTGCACATACAACTTTGTCCAACATACCTGCGATGGAAATGCGGCTGAGGAGGTCATCGAGAGAGTTGGGGGGAGGGTAGCGGGTCCAGGGGCGCAGCCCCTGGTGGGGGTGAAGG